>QRFJ01005288.1:0-42748 GCA_006176705.1 Cocos nucifera | reverse complement strand
AAACCATCAAGGTTCTTCGATCAGATCGAGGAGATGAATACCTTAGCAGGGAATTCCTAGACTATCTCAAGGATAATGGCATAGTCTCTCAATGGACTCCACCAAGAATGCCTCAACTCAACGGGGTTTCATAATGGAGAAATTGGACTCTATTAGATATGATTCGATCCAGATGAGCTTCACAGACCTCCCGAATTTCCTTTGGGGACACTCATTGTTAACTTCAATCTATCTACTGAACAGGGTTCCCTCTAAAATCGTTCCTACCACACTGTATGAGATATGGCACGGTAAGAAACCAAGTCTGAGTCATCTCAGAATTTGGGGTTGTCCGGCTCATGTCAAAAGACAACAAGCGGACAAGTTAGAATTTAGGTCCTTCAAAGCTCGATTCATAGGATATCCTAAAGAGTCATTAGGATACTATTTCTACATTCCAGAAGACCATAATGTGATTGTGAGTCGACATGCCATATTTCTTGAAAAACAGTTTATTCAAGATAGTGGCATTGGAAGGCAGATCATACTTGATGAGAAAGTCTCACAAGCAGAACGAGCTAAAAACCAAGTGGAACCAAATCAGGTTGAGCCAATAAGAATACTACCTCCTCCACCTCGTAGATCGAAAAGAGTTTCCCGTCCCCCTGAAAGATACTTAGGTATTGTTTCAGAGGATGTAGAGGAAATGTTCCTCGTAGGTAATGGTGCTCATGGTGATGATCCCAAAACCTACAATGAGGCGATATCAGATATCGACTCTGAGAAATGGCTAGAGGCAATGCAGTCAGAAATTGACTCGATGCACTCAAACCAAGTCTGGACCTTGGTAGATCCACCAAAAGCTACAGTACCTATTGGATGTAAATGGATCTTCAAGAGAAAGATTGATGCAGATGGGAATGTGGAGACATTCAAGGCTAGATTGGTGGCAAAAGGTTATAGTCAACGCGAAGGCATAGACTATCAGGATACCTTTTCCCCAGTAGCTATGCTAAAATCCATCCGCACATTGCTTGCTGTTGCAGCCTATTTCGATTATGAAATATGGCAAATGGACGTGAAAACGGCATTCTTGAATGGATATCTTGAAGAAGATATCTATATGGAACAGCCGCTAGGTTTCACATCCAGTGATACTGATCACAAGGTTTGCAAGCTGCAAAGGTCCATATATGGACTTAAGCAAGCATCTCGGAGCTGGAACACTCGTTTCAATGATGTGATCAAAAGTTTGGTTTCATCAAAAATGAAGAGGAACCATGTGTTTTCAAAAGGGTCAGTGGGAGCGCTGTTGTCTTCCTCATATTGTACGTGGATGACATCCTCCTTATTGGGAATGATATTTCCATGTTGACATCAGTCAAGATGTGGTTGTCCAAGGAATTCTCCATGAAAGACCTAGGTGAAGCATCCTTTATTCTAGGAATTAAGGTCTATAGGGATAGACCGAATAGGATGCTAGGACTTTCACAGAAGATGTACATAGAGGAAGTACTAAAGAGGTTTAGTATGGAAAATTCTAAGAGGGGATTAATACCCTTCAGACATGGTATTCATCTTTCCAAGAAGATGTGCCCCAGCACACCTGAGGAAATAGAATGCATGAGCAAGATCCCTTATGCTTCTGCAATAGGGAGCCTCATGTATGCCATGCTATGTACATGACCTGATATAGCCCATGCTGTGAGTGTCACAAGTAGATATCAGTCAAATCCAGGTGAAGAACACTAGACTTCTGTGAAATGTATCCTTAAGTACTTGAGAAGAACTAAGGATATAATGTTGGTCTTTGGTAACGGAGAACTCCAAGTCCAGGGATACACAGACTCAGATTTAATGTCCGATATAGATGATCGAAAGGCGACATCTGGCAGACTGTTTGTGCTGGAAGAGTTCCAAGCAAATGACGATACCACCTCATCCGCGATTACCGCGAGAAGGGTTACGTCGAGGTCAAGAGAGTCAACTCCGCAGATAATGTGGCAGACCCACTTACAAAGCCGTTGGGCCAGCAGAAGATCGAAGCCCACCTTGAGAAGATGGGACTTAGACTTGTAGCCAATTGGCTTTAGGACAAGTGGGAGATTGTTAGATATATGTGCCCTAGAAGCCAGAATTGGCTGACACTTGTAATACACTTCTAGGGGCAAAATTATAATTTTGACTAAAATCAATAAATGGTTTATTTTCTATCACATATGTGTATTTAGTGTCTGTGATACATCCTTTGAGTTAATGGTAATGATAATTCATATTTTCAAGAGTTGAAAATTTAAGACATGAATAATCATTATTAACTCATAAAATGCTCCTGACCATAGGATCATCACGAGGATGGTGATTGATCCGGAAAGGTTGGTGTACAATCGCTTCTCTTTAGTAGATGAGTCTTGAGTCTACGGTGTGGAGACACCGGAGCGAGAGTACAGGTACTCGTTAGAGAATGAGGGCACTGAGCGTGACCACCTCGAGTAGTCATTAGGGAAGTCTACCTTCTCGTCAATGACTGACTCGATGCTGCAGTAGTGTGTCTGGTTCTTTGACCTGAGGATGCATCGACAGTTCACCTTGAGGGTGTTATAGTTTGACTACACCATTACTCGGTCTCCTAGCCATATGGAACCCTGAGGTGTATGTTGGCTATAGCATGTTCATTGTAGGAACTGGATTGCATCAAGATGGAATCTATCTACCTCGGTGGTAGAGGAGCAGCCCTATGATGATCATGAGAATCAAGTCCAGAAATCCATGGCCATGGTAGAGTGAAATAATAGAAAGAGTTTCTATTTAGATTTTCACATTGGACTCGAATCGAATGATTACATCATATGACAGAAGACTAGGGTTTGACGAGTTTCACCTTAACCCTAATCTGATCGGGGCTCAAGATAGAAGAACTTAATCACACAGGTAGCTGCACCAAGAGGTTCGCATTCAGCTCTGATGGGTTGCCACCATATACTGCTAGGTGTCACTGGTGGATTTTGGGAGCAATTAGAATGATTTAGATGATCGATCATTCTAGCTGTTCGAATCAGAAGAGTTCTGATCCATCGAAAGGAGTTTCGATGATGTCGATGATAGAGATCATGACATATCCCATTACCATATAGAACTGAACCTAACTGGGATCACACAAACAAGGGTTTGAATCTGGTGATCATCAATTGAACTGATCCTAGTTCAATTGATCTGAATGAGATTCAATTAGGTTCAAGGAAATCGTGCTAGCACTCGATTGAACCTAACGTTCTTCTTTTGCTATCATAAATAAGTTGTCCTGTCTGAGCCAAAGGAGTTTGTGCTCAAATCAGAGGCCTTCATATGGTCTGACTGGAGGTTGTCCAAGTCAGAAAAGGTTGTCTTATTTTGTAAGACATTACCTGCCATTTTTGGTCACCTGCCATTTCTTGTTCTTTGACTTTGGTCAAAAGTCTACCTTTGACTGGTCAAACGTTGACCATTGACACTTTGACTTTTGACCACATGTCATGCACCTATTGGAGAGCTGGTGGGGGCCTGTCCCCCTGCCAGAACCTGGCAAGGAGGAAGGGCGCACGCCACCCTAGGCGTGTGCCCAAGTTGGAGGCGCCTAGGAGTCCTTGTTGGACAAGGACTCCATCTCCTTTTTGGATTCCAATTAGAGTTCTTCTAAGAACCAACTTTGACTGGTCTTAGGCACCCTCTAAGGAGGAATCCAGGGGACTCTATTCCCACCAATCAGATTTAGATCTGATTTCACAAAGGGTTGTGATTGGTTGGGAAGAAGAGGAGTTGGATCACAGCTAGTCTATAAATAAGACCCTGTATCCAACTCAGATTGTATGAGATAGAGATATGATGAGATCATAGTTTCCCCATGCCCCAAGGCTGCCTCTCCCCTCCTTCTCCATGCCATAGTCTCTTCTCCCCTTGCTCTCCACGTCCAAAAGGAGTTTTGGACCTTGGTTGGTGCGATTCAGATCAAAGAAAGGCGATCAAAAATAAGAAGGCTGCGCTGCTGCAAAGGACGACTGCTCATCTTCAAAAGAGTTTTGAAGATCCTCCAGATCAGATCCAGATCTAATTTTTGGAGGTGTGATAGAGAAGAAGAGGATCTCCAGATCCAACCTGAGTGGATACCGGTAGAGGCCAGGCGCTTGTGTGGCTAAGATCCAGAACCTTCCGCTGCAAATAGGATCATCAACAGGGTAATAGGATTACCCAAATTAGGTAAATTAAATTAAATTTAATTTATTTTTTAATTTTATTTTATTAAAATAATAAGAATCAGGTCTAAAACATATTAAGATTTGATTGGGATCAAGAGAAAAAAAATTTGAAATATATCTCTTGATCTGATCAGATCTGAACAAACCTGGACCGGGAAATCAGGATTTCCCTTCAACTGCTTGGTGTCACTGGTGGATTTTGGGAGCAATTAGAATGATTTAGATGATCGATCATTCTAGCTGTTCGGTCAAAAGAGTTCTGATCCATCAAAAGGAGTTTCGATGATATCGATGATAGAGATAATGACATATCCCATTACCATATAGAACTGAACCTAACTGGGTCACACAAATAAGGCTTTGAATCTAGTGATCATCAATTGAACTAATCCAGTTCAATTGATCTGAATGAGATTCAATTAGATTCAAAAAAATCGTGCTAGCACTCGATTGAACCTAACGTTCTTCTTTTACTATCATAAATAGTTGTCCTGACTGTGCCAAAGAAGTTTGTGCTCATTCAGAGGCCTTCACCTGATTTGACTAGAGCCTATCTAGGTCGAAAAAAGATTGTCTTATTTTGTAAGACAATACCTGCCATTTTTGGTCACTTGCCATTTCTCGTCCTTTGACTTTAGTCAAAAGTTGACCTTTGACTGGTCAAATGTTGACCATTGACATTTTGACTTCTATCCACATGTCACGCACCTATTGAAGAGCTGGTGGGGGCCTATCCCCCTGCTAGAACCTAGCAAGGAGGAGGGCGCATGCCACCCTTGGTGTGTGCCCATGCTGAAGGCGCCTAGGAGTCCCTGTTGGATAGGGACTCCATCTCCTTTTTGGATTCTAATTAGAGTTCTCCTATGAACCAAGTTTGACTGATCTTAGGTGCCATCTAAGGAGGAATCCAAGGGACTCTATTTCCACCAATCAGATTTACATCTAATTTCACAAAGGGTTGTGATTGGTTGGGAAGAAGAGGAGTTGGATCATGCTTAGTCTATAAATAAGACCCTGCGCCCAACTCAAAAAATATCTAAAATCTGAGAAAAGAGTTCTCCATGCCCCAAGGCTTCCTCCCTCTTCCTCCTCCATGCCAAGTTCTACTTCTCCCTCTCCTCTCCACGTCCAAAAGAAATTTGGATCCAAGTTGGTGCAATCTAGATGAGAGAAAGGCGATAAAAAGCTAGAAGGTTGCGCTGCTGCAAAGGACAACTGCTGATCTTCGAAAAGTATTTTGAAGATCCTCTAGATCAAATCCAGATCTGATTTTTGAAGACATGATAGAAAAGAAGAGGATCTCCAGATCCAGCCTAAGTGGATTCCGATAGAGGCCAGGCACTTGCGTGGCTAGATCCAGAACCTTCCACTGCTTACAGGATCATCAATGGGTAATAGGATTATCCTACATTAAGGTAAATTAAATTAAATTAAATTTATTTAGATTTTATTTTTATTATTCGAATAATAAGGATTAGATCTGAAACATTTCAGATCTGATTAGGATCAAAGAGAAAAAGTTTTAAAATATATCTCTTGATCCAATCAGATCTGAACGAACCTGATCCGAAAAATCAAGATTTTCCTTCAAGCCTCCCATTAGGTTGAGTGATAATGGGTCCACCAGTTCGATAATCATTAGAGGCCCAAAGACCTGGTGCATATCAGCTTATGGAATTTTCATTCATAATATGATTACTTAGTTGTATCTCTCTAAATAGTGGTTAGGTTGACCTACCAAAGTTAAGCTTAATCATTAATTAGTTAGATGGATCAAGTATGGTCATGTTAATGGTTGGACCTAACTGGACCTTTTTAGTGGAGGCCATAACCTATTGATTAGGCTTCTAGGGCAAAATTAAATTACTAGAAGTTGTTTAGAGAAATAATTGATTTATGAACCTATTCATAGATGCACATGGGTTGCCGACCAAAGTCAGGCTTTTGCGCAACCTATGTAGATTGTAGTACCCACTAATAAATTAGGATAATTCCTCGAATTGGAGGTAGAAGCTACTAATTTGAATAAAATAGTAGGAGAATCTTTTGATTAATGTTTAAATCTTTAGATTTAATAAATCATATACTAATTAGGTTTTGATTTTTTTGTGCAATTACGGCCACTATCCTATCACTCTGATCATTATTGGATAATTATTAGTTAATGGGACTTAATTTTTGTAGCTGGTACTAGAAGTTGAAGATTGTATTAGAGCATGAATGGATCTTATATATTCTAATAGATCCGACACCTGAGGAGCTGGTCTCGAATGCACGTGGCATGATCAAAGATATTTATCAAAAGTGGCTCAATGACCGAACCACAATCCTATGTATTATGTTGGTGGCTATGAGCGATGAGTTCAGTCATAGGTTAGAGTCTGCTCAACCAGAAGATATGCTTCAAGTATTGAATGAGTCTTTTGGCACACTCGACAATGTTAAGAGGCACAAGACTAGTTGTGCCATCTTCAATGCCCGAATGAGGGATGGCGCTTCAGTCACTGATTATATATTGTACATGATCGAGATGTTCAAGCATTTGAGCAAGCTTAGCTTTTCCTTACATGAGTAGCTTGGAAAAGATGCTATTCTGAACTCTCTGCCAAAGTCATATCTTCTCTTCCTTACTTATTTTTGAATGATAAAGCTTGAAGTTAACTACCATGGGTTGCTGGGGTTACTTCAAAATTTTGAAAAAGATCACCAGCTCCATAAGAAGTCAGTGAATATGGTGGAAGGGTCTTCTTCTAGTCCTCAATGCTTTAAGAAAGGAAAGGAGAATAAGAAGAAGAAAAATAAGAAGGTGTAGGTTCATGCTGGAACATAAGTGCAGGACAGACCAAGAAAACCAGGCTCGATAAGAGTCAAGCGGAGTGCTTCTATTGCAAGAAGCGAGGATATTGAAAGAAAAACTATCCTCAGTACATTGCCTCCTTGAACCTAGGCAAATTGAAAAAGAAGCAAACTATTACTGGACAAGATACTTATATGATAATTTCTTGTAATTTCTTAATTTATGATATTATTAATTAGGTATTCGATACCAGAAGTCCTTACCATATTTGCAATTTATTGCAGGATTTATAAGTTAGTAGGAGATTCAAACTAGACAAGAGATTCCTGAACATTGGAGATGGAAGACCAGTTTCAATTCTAACATTAGGAATCATAAAGCTTGTATTTAAGTCTCTCACAATTGTTCTTAGTGATTGTCACTTCTATCCTAGCTTTTTATTGAATATCATTTCTATAGGCCTTTTGGGCAAAAAAAAAATATGAAATTTTAGTAAAAAAAGATTTTTATAACATCATTTTGAATGGTGTTACTATCTTTACTAGATATTTAAATAATGAAATCTATTTATTATCACAGCCTATTAACATGGTCTACTCTACTTGTAAACACTCCAAAATAGATAATATATCTAATATCCATCTTTGGCATTATTGTAGGCTAGGTCACATTAACAAGAATGGAATAAATAAGTTGACTCAAGAAAAAATTTTCGAACTCAATGATTATGAATCACTTTCAACCTATAAGTCCTATTTTCTTAGAAAAATGACCAAGTCACCTCTCACTGAAAAAGATGAGAGAGCCGCTAAGCTTTTAGATCTAGTACATACTAATGTATGTGGACCTATAAGTACAAGTATTAGGGATGGATATTTCTACTTCATTACTTTCACAGATGATCTATCTAGGTATGGGTATATTTATTTGATGAAACATAAGTCGAATTCATTTAAAATATTCAAATGATTCTAAAATGAGGTAGAAAAATAAACAAAAAAGAGTTAAAACTCTATGGTCTGAACAAGAAGGAGAATACCTTTTTGGTGAGTTTATCACATATCTAGGAGAGAATGAAATTCTCTCCCAATGGACTCCTCCAAGGATATCACAGCATAATGGTGTGTCTGAAAGATGGAATCAGACTCTGTTAGATATGATCTGATCCATGATGTATTTTGCTAGCTTACTGATCTTCTTCTAGAGATATGCTCTCGAATTGGCTGATTATCTTCTAAATAGGATTCCAAGTAAGTCTGTAGTTAAAACTCCATATGAGATGTGGATGGAGCGTGAGTCAGTACTCTCACACCTTACAGTCTGGGGTGCTCAGCTTACATCACATGTTTAATAATAGATAAACATGGACCTAGGTCTGACAAGTGCATTTTCATAGGGTACCTAAAAGAAACTAAAAGATATTATGTCTACCTAGTTGATGAACAAAAGGTGTTTGTTAGCCTTAAGGTAATTCTTTTAGAAAAAGAGTTCTTTGGTGAAGGAACTATTGTCTCTAAGGTTGAACTTGAGATAGTTTAACAGGTAGAAAAGCCGACATATTTAGCTAAACCTGAACCAGATTTGATTAGATCAAATCTGGAGTCTAGTGTACCTAGACCCTTAAGATGATCCGGTAGAGTACCACATTAGCCAGACAGATACTACGATTTCTTAATTCAGGATGATGATTCGATCAAACTTGATGAGAATGATGAGGATTCGATCACCTACATGGATGCAATGTAGAGATCTAATTTTGAGAAATAACTTGAGGCCTTAGAATCTGAAATAGAGTCCATAAAGGTTAATGATGTGTGGACATTGGTTAACCCAACCGAAGAGGTTAAATTCATTAGGTGTAAATGGGTCTTCAAAAGGAAGAGGGGCGCAGATGGAAAGATGGAGACCTATAAAGCCCATCTGGATGCCAAAATATATCATCAACATTATGGTATTGACTATGATGAGATATTTTTTTGCTATGGCAATGCTCAAATCCATTTGAATTATGCTTATGGTAACTGCCCATCTAGACTATGAGATCTGGCAGATAGATGTGAACACAGCTTTTTTGAATAAAGAGCTAGTGGAAGAGGTGTGTATGATACAACCTAAAGAATTCACATCCATAGATAAGTCTAAGGTATGCAAGCTTCAAAGATCCATTTATAGATTGAAGTAAGCATCTCAGAGTTGGAACATATATTTTGATAAGATGATCAAAATGTATGGCTTCGTTAAGAATGGAGAAGAGCTCTATATTTACAAATGAGCAAATGGCTCAAGTGTGATATTTCTTTTGCTATACATGGATGATATTCTCTTAATCGAAAATGACATCCTCGCACTATAGGGAATAAAAGCATGGCTGTTATCTTAGTTCTCCATGAAGAAATTGGAAGAAGCATCCTACATCCTAGAGATGGAGATCTATAGGGATATATCTAAGAGGATGCTTGGATTGTTGCAGTCTATGTATATAGAAACTATACTGAAGTGGTTCAACATGGAGAATTCCAAAAAGGGCTATCTTTTGATAGACCATGAAATTTTTCTCTCTAAGAAGGATTGTTGGACAACTCCTAAAGAGAGAAAGGATATGAGTAGAATCCATATGCTTCGATAATGAGATATATCATATATGCTATGGTATGTACAAGATCAGATATGGCATACTCACTAGGAGTAGTAAGTAGATACCAATCTAATTCAGGAGAAACCACTGAAAGATTGTAAAAAGCATCCTTAAATATTTGAAACATACTAAGGACCCATGGATGATCTATGGTGAGTCAGATTTGAAACTTATGGAGTTTATAGGCTCTAGCTTTCAATCAGATCATGATGACAGCAAAAGTGTGTTGGATTATGTGTTTAACCCTAATAATGGAGCCATCTACTGGAAGAGTTCCAAGCAGCATACTATGGCTAACTTAGTTTGCAAGACAGAGTACATCACGGCATCTGATACCATAAAGAAAGCTATGTGGCTGAGAAAATTTATCACCGAGCTTAGAGTCGCACCCTTCCTTGATTAACAAGTCCTGCTTTACTGTGATAGCATTGGAGCCATTACCCAGATAAAGGAACCAAAGGCACACCAGCGAATGAAGTATATTCTATACTACTACCATCTTGTCTGAAAGATCGTGGATCAAAGTGACATCAATCTTCAAAAAATTGATAGAAAGGAGAATCTGGCTAATCCATTCACTAACGCCCTGATGGTAAGGGAGTTCGACAAACACAAGTCGAAGATAGATATGAGATACTATAACGAGTGGCTTTAGGATAGTAGGAGTTGTTGGACAATGTATCCCAAAGTCAATCATCAGCCTATTGATGATTGAGCTTTGTAAATGTAAATGATTTATAATGAATAAAATTTATTTTGATATTTTCATCATAAATGTACATCTTCTAATGAACTTCTATGTTGTGATGAAATTCCTAGAACTATTTAGATTCAATAAAGAGAGGATTTATCGATTAGTCCTTAAAAATGTTCATGACCAAATGATATGTTGTTATCCAGGACAATAATATTTATCAAGTATAGGTCATTATATACCATATGGGTTGGTTATCCACATAACCAAGGAGTATGAAGATACTGGTATGGTATACAGGTGAGATGTAAGGGTATATCATCATTGAACGTGACCAACTCCAAAGCATTCTGCTATCAAAAATTGCTTTGATGCGATATGGATATAAGTGTCCCTCCGACCTGAGATCACCATGATGACTTACAAGCAACTCACTATATTTTGATGCCAGACTATCTAAATTTTTAATTCAATAATGGAATATTTCTAAGCACAGTCAGGTACATGTGAAGTCGGTGAGTGATCAAAATTGGATTGACCGCTCCAAGAGTTTGGAGATAATGCATCACTGTATTTTAATTTAGCAAAATCTTGGTTGGGATAATCCATGTGATGGATTTGATATTTTAAAATATAATATGAATGACCTATTCTAGATTAACAGTTAAATCCTAAGTTATCCTATGAGCTTTCATGGTCAAGAGGATGAATTATATGAAAATCATATCTGCATGGGTTTTAGAATGTTGCTTTATACATTCGACCTATCTAGCCATTGTGTATCATTGCTAGATGGTCACTTCGATTAGTATAAAAATTTATTTCTTTGCTACTAGCTTAGGTTTGAACCTATGGAGTCACATACATTAGAGATTTTAATCTGATCAGATGATTGATCAATGATTAAGAATCATTCTAAGATCAAACAGTCAATATGATTAATATTTGACCTAGTGCAAGTATTACAGGAGGATTAATTAGCAATTGAATTGCTAATTAGCTCAGTGTGATTGAGCATTAGGACTGAGATCGAGTCTAATTGAATAAGATTTAATTAGATTTGGTTTGGACATGATTAGGTCAAGTCTAATTAATTTATGGGATAAGCCAATTGCAAGGAAGAATAATTTCTGATTCGATTAGGACATGTATGTACCTAATTTTTAATTTGATTAAAATTTAAATTAGAATTAAATATAATTTAATCTAATTTAAATGGGCTCCTAATTAGACTAGGATCATCCTTAATTAGATTGAACTAGTTTTAATTAGATTGGACTTAATATTTGGTTTGGCCAATGAATATTTGAAGTTCTAGTTTGACTGGGACTCTTCCCTTGCGCCAACTCACCCTCCCCATGCCACTTCTCTTTGGTTTTGCATGAGATCTCTCATGCTTAGAGAGAGTCCACTCACACCCCCATGCCCTCCCCTTTCTGATTTGGAAATTAGCTTTGGATCAGGCCAAAACAAACAAGTTGTTTTGACCTATGACTCTATTTGATAGATTCTAATAACTCACCATCTCTATCCATATAATGGCGCCAATAATTTAATTTTTTTTTTTTTTTGGTGGAAATAAAGGAAAGAGCTGTGTGCCAAATCTTGGATTCCACGCCCAAGGAAAGAAGAGAGGCACCCCATGTTGTCCTTATTTGGACATTCCTTTTCTAGGTATCTAACCTAGAGAAGGACTCTACTTTATCTCCCTATTTAAGAGGGGTTTGGGTGTGGGATTTCTATAACGAATTCACCAAGAAAGAGAGGTTTAGGCATGGGATTTCTACATGCAAGAGGGTCTTGGGCGTGGGGTTTTGTTAGGATAAAAGTTTGAGTGTCCTATTGTGAGAGAAAAAGAAAAGAGAAGAAGGGATTCTTCTCTAGGGTTTCTATTCCTTTTCTTTTACTTTGTTTTGTGAGTTTTAAAAAGAGGGTGCTTTCTCTCAGGTCCTCCCAACCTTCTTCAATCCTTGGATGGTCTAGGCAATTCGAAGAAGAAGGTTTGAGATCAACCATTGAGGAAGGATCTGCAAAGTGCTGGTACACTATGCTGATTTCTATTCACTGGACTTCTGATCAGTTTGAAGCTATTCACTAAGAAGGAAAAAATCCAAGGATGAGAAGGGAGAGATGGTGCTAGTACACTGTGCTAATTTCTATTCCTTGGACTTCTCTTAAATATATTTAGATCCTTAAGAAATAAGATTTCTCAAGGCTTTATGCTAAAAATCAGATCTAGCACCATCTCTCCCTCTTCCATGCTCTCTCTTCTCTCCCTCATGCCCAAAAGTTGGGCATCCTCTCTTCCACATGCCCAAGTTATTGGTGCTGAAAAATGTTCCAAAGCCAATTACCAGCCTATTAATGGTTGTGCTATTTTATAATTATAAATAATTTATTATTGAATAAAATTATAAGTCTGACAATTTTTCATCATAAATCTACATCTTCTATTAAACTCCATTTTGTAATGAAGTTCTTAGAACTATTTAGTTTGGATAAAAATAGAATTTATCGATTAGTCCTTAAACTGCTCATGACCAAATGATACGTTGTTAACTAGGACAACAACAATTATCGAGTATAGATTATTGTGTGCCATATAGATTGGTTGTCCTCTTAACCAAGGAGGATAAAGATACTAGTATTGTTGAAAAATATGTCCCAAAGCCAAACATAAGCATGTTGATGATTGAGCTATATTATAATTATAATTTATTTATTAATTAATAAAATATTTTTTTAGTATTTTCATCATAAGTTTTCATCTTCTAATGAACTCCATTATTGTGATGAAGTTCATAGGACTATTTAGGTTCGATATAGTGACAATTTATCGATTAGTCCTTAAAACTATTCATGATCAAATGATAGGCTATTAATAAGGATGACGGCATCTATCAAGCATAGATCGCTGTATGTCATATAGGTTGATTGTCCTCTTAACCAAGGAGTATAAGAATACTGGTTTGGCATATAGGTGAAATGTAGGGTTACATCATCACTGAACATGACCAACTCTAGAGCATTCTATTATCGAGAATATCTCTGATGGGATATAGATATAAGTATCCTTTAGACCTGAGATCACCTTAGTGACTTACAAGCAACTCACTGTGCTTTGGTACCAGACTAACTAAATTTTTAATTCAGTAATAAAAGAACTTTGGGTATAATAAAATACTTACAAAGTCGATGTGTGATCAAGATGAAATTGACCACTCCAAGAGTTGGAGAAGAATGTATCACTATATTTCAATATAGCAAAACCTTAGCAAGAATAATCAATGAGATGGATTTGAAATTTTGAAATACAATATGAACAGCCAGATTAGAGTTGATAGTTGAACTCTAAAATGTCCTATGAGCATTTTGGTCAAGAGGATGAATTATATGAAAGCTATATCCACATGGGTTCTAAGGATGTTGTTCTACACATTCGACCTATCTGACCGTTGGGTATGATCGCTAGATGATTACTTCAATTGATACAAAAATTTATTTTTGTACTACTAACTTAGATTTGGATCTATAAGATCACACACATTAGAGCTCACCATCTAATCGGATGGCTGAACAATGATTAAGAATCGTTCAAGGGTTAAATGATCAATACGATTCATGTTTAACCTAGTGCAAGTATTGCAGGAGGATCGATTAGCAACTAGATTGCTAATTGACATAATTTGATTAAATCAAAAGGCTGAGATTAAGTCTAATTGAATATGATTTAATTAGATTTGGTTTGGATTTGATTGGATCAAGTCTAATTAGTGTATTGGATAAGCCAAGTGCAAGAAAGAACTAGTCCTAGTTCAATTAGGACTTGGATTAATCTAATTTTTTAATTTAATTAAAAAATTAAATTAGAATTAAATTTAATTTAATTAATTTATTAATTAGTTTAGGATCTAATTGAATTGAATTGAATTAATTTTGGTTTGATTTGGTTTGAGAAACTATGTTTGACCAAGTCAAACATGGAATCCTAGTAAGACAAGGATCCATTCATCTTGTGCCACCTATATCCTACACCCCCCATGCCCACTCTCTTCATTTTGTGTGACAAAAATCCTCTCTTCCTAATCATCATGCACGCCCACTCTTCCCTTCTCTCTTTTATGGCAATTAGTTATGGACTTGGTCAAAGAAGAAAGTTTGAATATGATTTGAATTTTCCTTTGAAAATAATTTTAGGAAATTAAAACTCCTCCCACGCATGCTGCCCTCCTCTCCCTATTTTCTCTCTTTCTATTTAATGGAAAAGGAGGTATTTTGTGCGACTGGTGGTCCATGCAAAAAGAAAGGAGGGGGTGCTCAATTTCTATCTTTCTATTTGATGGAAAAGGAGGTATTTTGTGCGACATTTGTTGGTGGTCCATGCCAAAAAGAAAGGAGGGGGCACCCAAGTATTGGGCGCCCCAACTAGTTGCCTATTTTGATATTTCCTAGTCTAAGAGTTTGACCCAATAAGGACTCCTCTATATCCCTCTATATAGGATGAATTTTAGGCTGATTTTTGGGCATATTCTAGACCATTGAGAGACCTTTGGGGCATGTGAAAATCAGGAAGAAAGAGTATTAGGACTTGGGAATTTCATAGACACTAAACTAGATATCTAGGTGAGAGAATAGAGAAGAAAAAGAGGATCTTCTTCTAGGATTGTCTTGTTCATCTCTTTTCCTCCTCCTTTTTGAGATTTTTTGAGAGTGTCTCAGATCTATAATCTCTCCTACTTCTTCTCATCTTTGGAAGAGTCCAGATCCAGAAGAAGAAAGTATCAGATCGATCATCAAAGAAGGATCGGTATAATACTAGCATATTCTACTAATTTCCTACATTAGACTTCTGATCGTGGTTCGTGGGCTCGTGTGGATGACTCCTAAAGGCTGAACATGTGTGTAGCTCACAACATCATCCTCAAGCTCAGATCAATAAGTTAGAATATCTAACTTGCACAGGTAATAGATCTAATCTATTTTACATACCTACATTAGATGTAGTATAGATGCATGTTGATGTGATCAATATATTTTATTTTCTTCCTTATGTTTAATTTTTGATTTAATGTCATGCCATAATTATGTAATAAGACATTAGATCTAAGGTATTCTTTAGTATTAAAAATTAATTTTGATTAATTTTAGTCTTCCACTACCTGATCTTGAAAAAGTTTCAGGTTCTAGCCCTGAAATCCTAGATCTGGTTCCTTCAACTGGTATCAAAGCCTAGGTTGATTATTACAAGATTATATATATATGTTTAGATTATTTTTTAAATTATATATAATTTATAATCTAATTATTAAATCTAAAATTAAAAATTTTGATCATACGAATTGATTATAAGGTGGTCCTGCTGTAAGGTTTACCCCTTATAGTGAAGAGGTTGTCCTAGTTTGTGTAAATCTATTTTTTATCATAAATTTATTAGATATGATCTAATCTTATTTATGATTTATTAAATTTAAAAAGATTTTTTATCTAAAAATAAAAATTTTAGATTGCATGGATTAATTATAAGGTTGTCCTATCATAAGGTTTATCCCTTATAGTGGAGAGATTGTCTAGTATGTGCTGATCTAAAACATTGATCTTAAAATTTTAGCTTAGATATAAGAGATTTTATGATCTAATTAAAAATATTTTAATCTAATTTTAATTATCATAAATATGTTAGATTTGATCTAAGATAATTTATGATTGATTAGAATTGAAACTATTTTAATTACATAAACCTATTTAGATTAGATCTAAAGTATTTTCATGCTTATCTTACTTGCATATTGATTATGAATCAAACATACAACTTGGTTGGTAGAACCATATTATAAAAATATTTTAGAAATATAAAATTTATTTTTAAAAAGCCAAATCTCAATCCTCAGCCCAAAACTTAATTAAGAATTAAGAAGTTTGTTTGATTAGGATCTAGGATTGTGAATTGAAGATTCTAAGACACAAATCATAACACATTGGGTTAAATGAATTAGTGGGGATTAAGTCTATTAATTGGATTAGACCTAGGGTCAGATTAAAGAATGGATTTAATTAAAGAATTAACTAAATTTAATCAATTATTATCTTAGATTAGGTCAAGAATTCTCTAGATCAATTATAATAGTTGTAGTTGGTCAAGTCCATATCTTTAACGAGATCCAAGATGAACTTGATTCTTTGCTATGTGGTCTAACATGAACTATTAGGTTGATCTAATTAAGATTAATTAAACTAGTTGGTATCTAAGGTAAATCAGACTGGTGGTCTTTAATTGGCAGTCCGCTTACCTAGCTATTTCTGATGGTGTCTAAGGCAAGCTTTGGCAGACCCTCCCACCAATCGAACTTACCTGACCTCTTGGTGAGATTATATTTTAATTGGATCGCTTGACTATTCGAGCTAACCCATGTCAGCTAGGTAAATCAGTGTGACTGATTTAGGAGCTCCTAGAACAACCTATTAATGGTCTCCTTTAAACTGACTTGGTAAAGCCAGTGGGACGATCATGACAAGTTGGTTCATCTGACCTTCCCTCTTCTTTAAAATTAAATCCACTAAAATTATTAGATCCCTAAAATAAAATAGTTATTATGATAACTAGATCATAGTCTTCCATTAAGTGGATGATAATGGGTCCATTAGTTGGATAATCATTAGAGGCCCAAAGATCTGGTGTTTATCGGCTAATGAAATTATCATTCATTATACGATTTTTTAGTTGCATCTTTCTAAATGGTGGTTAGGTTAGCCAACCAAAGTTGGGTCTAATCATTCATTGGTTTGATGGACCAAATATGGTCATGTTAATAGTTGAACCTAACTGAACTTTTTTAGTGGAGGTCAAAGCCTATTGATTAGGAACTGGGGCAAAAATTTAATTATTATAAATTATTTAGAAAAATAATTAGTTATGAACCTATTCTTAGATGTACATGAATTAGCCAACCAAAGTTGGACTCATGTGCATTTTATGTGGATTCTAATATCCACTAAGAAATTAGGATAGTTCCTCGAATTGGAGGTAGAGGCTACCAATTCGAATATAATAGTGAAAGAACCTTTTGATTAAAGTTTAAATCTTTAAATTTAATGAATCAATTACTAATTATGTTATGATTTTTTATTATACAGATATGGCCACTTTTCTATTGCTCCGATCATTATTGGACAATGATAAGTTGGTGGGATCCAACTTCGATAGCTGGTACTAAAAGTTGAAGATAGTCCTGGAGCATGAATGTGTTGATGGATCCTACACCTGAGGAGCTAGCTGCCAATGCACGTGTAACAGTCAGAGACACTTATCTGAAGTGGCTCAGTGATCGAATCATGGTACGCTGCATTATGCTAGCTGCCATGAGCGATGAGTTCAGTCATAGATTTGAGATGGCTTAGCCAAAAGATATGTTTTTAGTGTTGGAGAATTCTTTTGGCACATCTGATAATATTGAAAGGCACAAGACTAGTTGTGGCATCTTTAACGCCAAGATGTGGGATGGTGTCTCCATCACTGATCATGTACTGTACATGATCGAGTTGATAGAGCAATTAAGCAAGCTCAATTTTTCCTTGCTTAAGTAGCTTGGAAAAGATGCAATACTGAAATCGCTTCCCAAGTCCCATCTCCCATTCCTCACTCATTTCAGAATGATAAAGCCTAAAATAGACTACCATGGATTACTGGCATTGCTTAAGAACTTTGAGAAGGATCATAAACTCCATAAGGAGTTAGTAAACTTAGTGAAAGGTTCATCTTCTAGTTCTTGATCCTTTAGAAAAGGGAAGAAGAACAAGAAAAAGAAAGCAAAGAAGGTACAAGTTCAAGCTGGGATATCTGTGCAAAGCCAGATCAGGAAGATCAAGCCTAATAAGAGTCGAGCTGAATGCTTCTTTTGCAAGAAGTAGGTGCACTGGAAGAGAAACTATCCTCAGTAAATTGCCTCCCTGAATTCAAATAGGCAGAGAAAGAAGCAAACTATTACTGAAAAAGGTATTTATATAATAACTCCTTGTAATTTCTCTATTTATTATTATATTGACTAAGTATTGGATATCGGTAGTCCTTACCTTATTTGGAATTTGTTGTAGGGGTTGCAGGTCAGTAGGAGATTCGAGTAAGGTGAAAGGTTCCTAAATGTTGGAGATGGAAGACTAATTCCAGTTCTAGCTTTAGGAATCCCGAAACTTGTATTTGAGTTCTATTAGGAGATTTTAATGCCTACCAAAGACATGAGAACATAGGCTGATTGAAGGTCTTCAGAAGGCTAAGGCTGAGGTCCTATCTTAGGCCGAACTTATGTTCATCGAGAGATAGAAGCCAAAGTCATGATGAGGGCTGATTGAAGGTCTTCAGAAGGCTGAGGTTGAGGTCCTATCTCAGGCCAAACTTGAGTTCATTAAGAGATAGAAGCCAGTCACAATATAGGCTGATTGAAGGTCTTTGGATGGCTGAGGTCGAGGTCCTATCTTAGGCTTAACTTGAGTTCACTAAGAAATGGAAGCCAAAGTGATGATGAGGGTTGATTGAAAGTCTTCAGAAGACTGAGGCCGAGGTCCTATCTCAGGCCGAACTTGAGTTCATCAAGAGATCAAAGCTAGTCGCAATGTAGGCTGATTGAAGGTCTTTGGAAGGCTGAGGTCGAGGTCCTATCTCAGGCCAAACTTAAGTTCATCGATAGATAGAAGTCAAAGTCATGATGAGGACTGATTAAAGGTCTTCGAAAGGCTGTGGTTGAGGTCCTAAGTGTTAGATATATGTGCCCTAGAAGCCAGAATTGGCTGACACTTGTAATACACTTCTAGGGGCAAAATTGTAATTTTGACTATAATTAATGAAATGGGTTATTTTCTATCACACATGTGTATTTAGTGTCTGTGACACATCCTTTGAGTTAATGGTAATGATAATTCATATTTTCAAGAGTTGAAAATTTAAGACATGAATAATCATTATTAACTCATAAACAGCTCCCGACCATAGGATCATCACGAGGATGGTGATTGATCCGGAAGGTTGGTGTACGATCGCTTCTCTTTAGTAGATGAGTCTTGAGTCTACGGTGTGGAGACACCGGAGCGAGAGTACAGGTACTCGTTAGAGAACGAGGGCACTGAGCGTGACCACCTCGAGTAGTCATTAGGGAAGTCTACCTTCTCGTCAATGACTGACTCGATGCTGCAGCAGTGTGTCTGGTTCTTTGACCTGAGATGCATCGGCAGTTCACCTTGAGGGTGTTATAGTTTGACTACACCATTACTCGGTCTCCTAGCCATATGGAATCCTGAGGTGTATGTTGGCTGTGACATGTTCATTGTAGGAACTGGATTGCATCAAGATGGGATCTATCTACCTCGGTGGTAGAGGAGTAGCCCTATGATGATCATGAGAATCAAGTCCTGAAGCCCATGGCCATGGCAGAGTGAAATAATAGAAAGAGTTTCTATTTAGATTTTCACATTGGACTCGAATCGAATGATTACATCATATGACAGAGACTAGGGTTTGACGAGTTCACCTTAACCCTAATCTGATCGGGGCTCAAGATAGAAGAACTGAATCACACAGGTAGCTGCACCAAGAGGTTCGCATTCAGCTCTGATGGGTTGCCACCATATACTGCTAGGTGTCACTGGTGGATTTTGGGAGCAATTAGAATGATTTAGATGATCGATCATTCTAGCTGTTCGAATCAGAATAGTTCTGATCTATCGAAAGGAGTTTCGATGATGTCTATGATAGAGATCATGACATATCCCATTACCATACAGAACTGAACCTAACTGGGTCACACAAACAAGGGTTTGAATCTGGTGATCATCAATTGAACTGATCTAGTTCAATTGATCTGAATGAGATTCAATTAGGTTCAAGGAAATCGTGCTAGCACTCGATTGAACCTAACGTTCTTCTTTTACTATCATAAATAAGTTGTCTTGACTGAGCCAAAGGAGTTTGTGCTCAATCAGAGGCCTTCATATGGTCTGACTGGAGGTTGTCCAAGTCAGAATAGGTTGTCCTATTTGTAAGACATTACCTGCCATTTTTGGTCACCTGCCATTTCTTGTTCTTTGACTTTGGTCAAAAGTCTACCTTTGACTGGTCAAACGTTGACCATTCACCCTTTGACTTTTGACCACATGTCATGCACCTATTGGAGAGCTGGTGGGGGCTTGTCCCCCTGCCAGAACCTGGCAAGGAGAAGGGCGCACGCCAAGGGTGGCGTGAGCCCAAGTAGGAGGCGCCTAGGAGTCCTTGTTGGACAAGGACTCCACCTCCCTTTTGGATTCCAATCAGAGTTCTACTAAGAATCCAGTTTGACTGGTCTTAGGCGCCCTCTAAGGAGGAATCCAGGGGTCTCTATTCCAACCAATCAGATTTAGATCTGATTTCACAAAGGGTTGTGATTGGTTGAGAGGAAGAGGAGTTGGATCACAAGAGGTCTATAAATAAGACCCTGCGCCCAACCCTAATCCTAAGTGAATGAGATTTCCCATGCCCCAAGGCTGCCTCTCTCCTCCTTCTCCACGCCATAGTCTCTTCTCCCCTTGATCTCCACGTCCAAAAGGGTTTTGGATTTAGTTTGATGCGATTCAGATCAAGGAAAGGCGATCAAAAGCAAGAAGGCTGCGCTGCTGCAAAAGGACGACTGCAGATCTTCAAAAGAGTTTTGAAGATCCTCCAGATCAGATTAAGATCTGATTTTTGGAGGTGTGATAGAGAAGAAGAGGATCTCCAGATCCAACCCGAGTGGATACCGGTAGAGGCCAGGCGCTTGCGTGGCTAAGATCCAGAACCTTCCGCTGCAATCAGGATCATCTACAGGGTAATAGGATTACCCAAATCAGGTAAATTGAATTTGATTTAATTTATTTATTTTATTTTATTTATTAAAATAATAAGAATCAGATCTGAAACATATCAGATCTGATTAAGATCAAAAAAAAATTTTTGAAATATATCTCTTGATCTAATCAGATCTAGACGAACCTGGACCGGGAAATCAGGATTTTCCTTCACTAAGTCAGGCCAAGCTTGATATCATCAAAGGAGGAAAGCTAGGGTCACAATATGGGCTGATTAGAAGTCTTCAGAAGGCTGAGGTCGAGTTCCTATCTCAGGCCGAACTTGAAGTAATCGAAAGGATGAACCCCAGGATGAACTCCTCTAGGATGAGCTCTCTCAAGATGAACTCCTCCAGGACGAACTCCCTCAGGATGAACTCTCTCGAGATAAACTCCTCCAGGATGAACTCCCTCAGGATGAACTTCTCCAGGGTGAGCTCCCCCACAATGAACTCCTCCAGGATGAAACTCCCTCAGGATGAACTCTCCTAGGATGAACTCCTCTAGGATGAACTCCTCTAGGATGAACTCTCCCAGGATGAACTCCCCCAAGATGAACTCCTTGAGGATGAACTCTCCTAGGATGAACCCTCCAGGATGAGCTCCTCCAGGACAAACTCCTCTAGGATGAACTCTCTTGGAACGAGCTCCCCAGGATGAACTCTCCTAGGATGAACTCCTTCAGGACGAATTCCCCCAAATAAACTCCTTCAGGATGAACTCTCCTAGGATGAGCTCCTTCAGGATGAACTCCTCTAGGATGAACTCTTCCAAGATAAACTCCCTCGGGATGAACTCCTCCAAGACGAAGTCCTCCAAGATGAACTCTCCCAGAATGAGCTCCTCCAGGATGAACTCTTCTAAGATGAACTGCTCCAACATGAACTCCTCCGAAATGAACTCCTTCAAGATGAACTCCCCCAGGATGAACTCCTTCAGATTGTCAACTTTTCCCCTACATGCCATAAGGAGATAATACCTGACATGATTCTTAAGAATATTTTAGTGGGCAAACAAAATATCATTGACAACTCATTGCTCTCCCATGACTAACAACCCACAATCCATCCTAATAAACTCCAGACCCTTCTATAAAAGAAAAAAAATATAGGGACCCTAAGGTATGCAACTCTTCTCTCCCAAATGCTCATCTTCTTTCCTCTGTTGAATAGAAAACTGACTTGAGCATCTAAGGGTCTCTGCTGGAGCCAACTCCGATCAAAAACTTCTCTTGTTGGTACGACCACCTCCATCCCGTCGTGCAATTCCAGCAATCCGACCTCGAGATGGATTTCTATGTCAATAGATGGTGCTAAAAGGAGGGGCACTGTGAGCCCATTTATGGAAAGAAAGCATCCAGCGAGAGAAGCTCCATCACGTTGCTCCAATGCCGACAAGATTCAGCATCCATCTTCAACAGATCCTAGCCAAGCTTATACTAGGGGGCTCCAAATGAGGAAAAGATTTCAATCAGAGAGAAAAGCTCAAGCAAGGAAGGAGTTGATGACAAGGATGATCTAAACCAATAAGGAGTCATAAGATCCAGATAAGAAATATAATCATGCAAATTTTTTTAGTTATATTATATTCCTAATCTTTCATCCATTTTCTTGAGTCCTAGATAGAATCAAACATAAGAAGGAGGATCTTCATTTGCACTCCAATATACTGGGCAGAATAAAAGCAATCTCTGAAATCCAAAATCAAATGGAGAGACTGAGGTCCTAAGAGAGAAAAAAAATTGAAGTGGTATTATAAAAAATTAGAGAAGAACGAAGAGAGACTTTCCTGGGTTGGCGGTCACTTTCGCATCCTACTGTTATACTTATTACATCATCATTCGAGACTATGATATCATTTCTATTTGTTACTCCTATGGGTCACAAATTTTATCTATTTGTATCAAATCAGAGCTATATTTTCCAAGCTAAGGGATGTGCCATTTTCTTAGATACTATTGTAACTATTTATTATTTTTCATATGTTGCTCTATTAAATAGGATATGTAAATCTAAAAACTTAGCTACTATCGTGCACCATCTGGAGAGTGGATCATCCTCATCAACTAACTAGAATTTTTATGGCTCTTCTTCAAACATCATATATTCATATTGATGACTGATGTTTAATTGCTACATACTACTAACAAGTTGGATTTATTATTGGAACTCTAGTTGCTATTAATTTTGTTTGATCTCTTATTACCTCAAGTGATTTTCACTCAGTCATATTTATCATCAAAATCCTATATGCTTTTAGTGTTACTCCAATTCTCACTATATGCAATCACATTTGGCTCCTCTTGATTTTAACTTTTAGAAGAAAGAAAGAGGGGAGGGAACGATGTCCGTAGGCCTCTCCCCAGCCTAGGTGACCCAACTAGCCGACGTCCTTCTCGCGCATGCATTCCGCCAATCTCCCTCACGATCCCAGGCAGCGCCGACTTCAAAGAAGAAGAAGAAGAAAAAGAAGAAGGAAGTTTAGTTCCCTATTTTCAAAAAAAAAAAGAGAAAAATATAAAAAAATGGAAAGAGGAGTAGGGTCGACGACCTTTCCTCTCACACCCGACCATTTCTCTTGCAACCCTGGCTGACCTCTGTGCATTCAAGCTCATCCAACCAATTTCTCCTGCAATCCTAGGTGAAATCACAGCATGCTTGTTGACTTTCCGTCAGCCCTCTCCCTCAGGCGACCTTCGGTTCAGTGGATCTTTTGCACCCGCGCACTTGAGCGACCTCTGGTCTGGCCGATCTTCTATGCCCATGTGCTCAAGCAACCTCCAGTCTGGTAGATTTTCTACACAGATGCACCTGGGCGACCTCCAAAAACTCCAATAGATCTTCAGCCCCTGTGCATCCAGCCAACCTTCTCTTCTACGCAACCATCAATCCAGCAGGCTTCTCTCTCCCCCATGCGGCAACTCTGGCCGGCCTTCCTCGTGCCCAGGCGACTCTGATGTTCTCCCCTCTCTCATGCATTTAGGCATGCCCTCCAGTCGAGCAAACCCATCACAATGGCGTCGAAGTCTTCCCTCGAAATCTCGGGTGGCACCGATCTCCATTGCGATCCCAGATGGTGCCAATCTTCTCCCCACCAAAAAAAAAGAAGGGGAGAAGAAGAAGAAAGGGATAAAGAGGAAAGAACCAGCCAGCCAACTAATCCTTTCTCCACTATGCCCGCACATATCCTAGTGTCCTCCCCCATGCTGACCTTTTCCCTATGTTCAAGCATGGCTGAGGTTCTCTCGACGATGCTGACCCTCTCCCTTTCGTACCCAGGTGGTGTGCCATGGCAGAGCCGAGGTCCGTATGCTTCCAATGCGGCCGAAGTTTCATGCATTCATTCAATCTTTTTTGAACATCAAATAGCCGAAGCTGACTAGGAGCAACTCCGAAGCCATGCACAAAATGCCACAACCTCGATACACGGTTCTATGAATTTCACCCACTGAAATCAAAACAAATACAAAAAAAAAGAGAAGAAAGAGGAGAAGGAGAAGAAGACAAAGTCCAACCTGAACTGGGGTAATCCAAGTCAATTTATCCCAAAACAAAAGCTCAAATCAAGTAACAAGAGAGGGTCAAACAGAGCCTAAGGTCTCCTAAATGAAGAACTCATGGTAAGAGATTTTTAAGCTTTTGCCCATTATCTTTTCTTTCTCGTAGGACTATAGGACACCAAAATTGAGGACCACACTCAAAGTCAATCAAGACTAAGTTCAAGAAACTAAAGCTAAAGCTGGAGTTAGAATCTAGACCAATCTGAGATCAAGTTCAAGATCCATCCGAGGTGCAAGCAAGATAAATCCAAGGCAAAGATTATACAAGTTCGAGGTTTGCATAGATTCAAGCTCAAAAGACTGAGGCCAACAAAAAATTAACCTTAGTAAACCAAGCTCCTCAAAAAAAAAAAAAAGATCCAAGGTAAAGGCCTAAGCCGAGCTGAAGTCATATTCAAGATCAAGACAAGGTCAGAATCAAGGATAAGCTAAAGCTAAATTCACAATCAAACTGAAGTTAAGATCATAGCCAAGCCAGAGTCAAAATCATGATCAAGGCTGAACTACCAAGCCCAAATTCAAATCACGAAAAAATCAAGGCCAAGGAAGCAAACTTGACAAGAACATCGATCAAAGAAGATCCCATTAACCTAAGACGGGAGGAGGGGAGAGGCCCTTTCAATGACCCTTATGTGCCCCTACAACCCTGTTAGGAACAAGAAGAGAACCTCATCCTAACATGAGCAAAGTAGGTCTCGTTAATTTAAGATGAGATGAGAAAAGAGACCCTGCCAACAGTCCTAATGCGCCCCTATAGAAATGTTAGGAATAGGAGGAGAATCTCATCCTAATGCAAGTAAAGCAGAAGGCCTCATTAATTTAAGATGAGATGAGGGGAGAGGCCCTACCAATGGTCCTAATGTGTCCCTACAACTACGTTAGGAACAAGAGAAGAACCTCATCCTAATGTGACCAAAGCAGAAGGCCTCATTAATTTAAGATGAGATGAAGGAAGAGGCCTTGCCAACGACCCTAATGTGCCCCTATAGCTATGTTAGGAATAAGTGGAGAAACTCGTTCTAACATGAACTAAGCAGAAGACCTCGTTAATTCAAGACAAGATGTGGAAAGAGGCCCTGCCAATGGCCTTAATGTGCTCCTACAGCCACATTAAGAATAGAAGGAGAACCTCATCCTAACATGAGCAAAGCAAAAACCCTCGTTAATTTAAGACGAAAGGTGAGAAGAGGCCCCTTCAACGGCCCAAGTATTCCCCTACGATTGTGTCAAGGATAAGAGAAGGACCTCATCCTGACACAGAGAAAAATCCTTCAGTTATTTAAGATAGAAAGATAACCTCATCCTAGCAAGGATGAAAACCTCCAATTTTTAAATACGAGCCAAAGATCTGCAGAAATCCGAACTCCAAATATCAATATTTGCAAGAATTCGATCATAGAAGACAAAGATCTGCAGAAATCCAAACTCCAAAAATCAATATTTATAGGAATCCAATCTTAAAAGACAAAGATCTGTAGAAATTTAAACTTCGAATATCAATATTTATAGAAATCCGACCTTAGAAGATAATGACCTGTAGAAATCAGATAATGACCTGCAGAAATCCAAACTCCAAATATCAATATTTGCAGGAATTTGACCTTACAAGATAAAGACTTGCAGAAATCTAAACTCCAAATATTAATATCGTAGAAATTTGAGCTTAGAAAGTAGAGGCCTGTAGTAATCTAAGCTTAGAATGTTAACCTATGCAAAAATCTGACCTTAGAAGATAGAAGTTGGTAGGAATCTAATCTCAAAAAGCTGAGGATAGAATTGAAGACCTTCGAACAATTTCAATAAGAAGCCAGAAGATTCTAAGTCTAAATGATAAAAAATGACATGTCTTCGGCAAGTCTGATTTACTATACTCCCTTCATCTGAACTAAGGCTCGGACTAAAAAGTAGGGGTGCTATTGTTGGGGGGTTTTTATGTCTGCCGAAGACAGGAGAACATAGGCTGATTCAAGGTGTTCAGAAAGCTGAGGTCGAGGTCCTATCTCAAGCCAAACTTGAGTTCATCGAGAGAAAGAAGCCAAAGTCATGATAAGGGTTGATTGAAGGTCTTCAGAAGATTGAGGTCGAGGTCCTATCTCAGGCCGAACTTGAGTTCATTAAGGGATGGAAGCTAGTCACAATGTAGGCTGATTGAAGATCTTTGAAAGAATGAGGCTGAGGTCCTATCTTAGACCAAACTTGAGTTTATTGAGAGATAGAAGTCAAAGTGATGATGAGAACTAATTGAAGGTCTTCAGAAGGCTGAGATCGAGGTCCTATCTCAGGCTGAACTTGGGTTCATTAAGAGATGGAAGCTAGTTGCAATGTAAGCTAATTAAAGATCTTTGGAAGGCTAAGGCTGAGGTCCTATCTAAGGTCAAACTTAATTTAATCGAGAGATAGAAGTCAAAGTCAGGATGAGGACTGATTGAAGGTCATCGAAAGGCTGTGGCCAAGGTCCTATGTCAGATCGAGCTTGATATCATCAAAGGAGAGAAGCTAGGGTCACAATATGGGCTAATTGGGGGTCTTCAGAAGGCTAAGGCCGAGTTTCTATCTCGGGCCAAACTTGAAGTTACCGAAAGGATGAACCCTCCAGGATGAACTCTCTCCGAATGAGCTCTAGGATGAACTCCCCCAGGATGAATTCTCTTGGGATGAACTCCTTCGGGATGAACTCCTCCAGGATGAACTCTCATAGGATGAACTCCTTTGGGATGAGCTCTCCCAGAATGAACTCCTCTAGGACGAAGTCTCTCAGGATGAACTCTCCTAGGATGAACTCTTCTAGGAAGAACTCCTCCAAGACGAACTTCCTTAGGATGAACTCTCCCAGAACAAACTCCTCCAGGACGAACTCTTCTAGGATGAACTCTCCCAGGATAAGCTCCTCCAGCATAAACTCTTTCAGTATGAACTCTCCTAGGATGAACTCCCTCGGATGAGCTCACCCAAGATGAACTCCTCCAGGATGAACTCCCCTAGGATGAACACTCCTGGATGAACTCCTCCAAAATGAACTCCCCCAGGATGAACTCCTCCAGGACAAACTCCTCCAGGACGATCTCTTCCAAGATGAACTCCCCCAGGATAAGCTCCTCTAGGATGAACTCCTATAGGATGAACTCCCCCAAGATGAACTCTTTCAGGATGAACTCCTCTATGATGAACTCTTTCAAGATGAACTCCTCTAGGATGAGCTCCTTCAGGATGAATTCCTCCAAGATGAACTCTCTCAAGATGAACTCCTCCAAAATGAACTCCTCTAGGATGAACTCTTCTAAGATGAACTCCTCTAGGATGAACTCCTCTAAGATGAACTCCTCTAGGATGAACTCCCCTAGGATGAACTTCTCCGGATTGTCAACTTTTCTCCTACATGTCATGAGGGGACAATACCTGACATAATTTCTAAGAATATTCTAGTAGGCAAATAAAATATCTCTGACAACTCACATGCCTAACAACCCATAATCCATCCTAACAAACTCCAGACCCTTCTATAAAAAAGAAAAAAGAGGCACCCTAAGGTACACAACTCTTCTCTTCCAAATGCTTATCTTCTTTCCTCTATTGAATTAAAAACTGACTTGAGCCTCGGAGTATCTCCGTCGGAGCCAACTTCGATTGAGGACTTCTCTTGCAGGTATAGTCATCTCCATCCTATTGCTGCCAACTCATCGTCATCGCATAACTCCAGCGATCCAACCTCGAGATGGATTTCTGTGTCAACAAGTCCCATACCATTGTTCTTAGTGATTGTTATTTTTGTCCTAATTTCTTTTTAAATATCATTTCCATAAGCCTTCTGGCCAAAAATGATTATAAAATTTTAATAAAAAAATAAGTTTGTAATATCATTATGAATGGTGTTACTATTTTCTGTGGATATTTGAACAATGATGTGTATATGCTATCACAATCTATTAATGTAGTCATTCAACTGACAAGCATCATAGATTAGATAATATATCAGATATCTACTTATGGCGCTATAGGCTGGGTCATATAAACAAGAATAGGATAAATAGGTTGACTCAAGAGGAAATCCTCGAAGTTAGTGACTATGATCACTTCCAACCTATGAGTCTTGTCTTCTTGGTAAAATGACTAAGTCACCTTTTACTAGAAAAGATAAGAGAGCCACTGAGCTCTTAGGTCTAGTACATACTGATGTATGTAGACCAATAAGTATAAGTGCCAAAGATGGATATTTCTACTTCATCACTTTCACAGATGATCTATCCAGATATAAATATGTCTATATGATGAAACACAAGTTGGATTCATTTGAAATATTCAAATAATTTTGAAGTAAAGTAGAAAAATGAATTGGAAGGAGTATTAAAACTCTTCGATCTGACTAAGGTAGAGAATACCTTTTTGGTGAGTTTCTCATATATCTAGAAGAGAATGAAATTCTCTCTCAGTGGACTCCTCCAGGAATATCACAGCATAATGGTGTGTCTGAAAGGATAAATCAAACTCTGTAAGACATGGTCCCATCCATGATGGATTTTGCCAGCTTGCCAATATCCTCTAGGGATATGCACTCAAATCGGCTTGCTATCTATTAAATAAGGTTTCAAGTAAGTTTGTAGTTAAGACTCCATATGAGATATGGATAGGACATAAGCCAGCACTTTCACACCTTAGGATTTGGGGGTGCCCGACTTATGTCAAAAGATTAGTTACAAATAAACTTGGACCTAGGTCTGACAAGTGCACATTCATAGGATACTCAAAAGAGATCAAAGGATACTATTTCTACCATGCTGATGAGCAAAAGGTATTCATTAGCCTTAAGGCAATCTTTTTGGAAAAGAAGTTCCTTGGTGAAGGAACTATTGCCTCTAAGGTTGAACTTGATGAAGTTCAAGAGCTAGAAAAATCAACACCTATAGCTGAACCTGAGCCTAATTTAATTAGATCAGATCTAGAGCCTAGTGTACTTACACCATTAAGGCAATTCGGTAGAGTACCGTGTCACCCAAATAGATACTTTGGTTTCTTGGTCCGAGATGGTGATCCCATCAAACTCAATGAGAACGATGAGGATCTGATCATCTTTATGGATGCTATGTAGAGATCCGATTCTGAAAAATAGCTTAAGACCATGAAATCCAAAATGGAGTTCATGAAGGTCAATGATGTGTGGATATTGGTTGATCCACCTAAAGGGATTAAATCCATTGGGTGTAAGTGGGTCTTCAAAAGAAAAAGGGATGCAAATGAAAAGGTGGAGACCTATAAAGTCCATCTGATTGCCAAGGGATATCATCAACATTATGGTATTAATTATGATGAGACATTCTTTCCTATAGCAATGCTTAAATCCATTCGAATAATGCTTGCTATAGTTGCCCATCTAGACTATGAGATCTGGCAGAACGATGTGAAGAAAGCTTTTCTATATGGAGAGCTGACTGAAGAGGTGTATATGATACAAGCTAAGGGGTTCACATCCATAGATGAGTCCAACTTATGCATGCTTCAGAGATCCATTTATGAATTGAAGCAGGCATCTCAAAGTTAGAACATGTATTTTGATAAGGTGATCAAAACGTATGGTTTCATTAAGAATGGAGAAGAGCCCTGCATTTACAAGTGGGCAAATGGTTCAGCAATGGTACTCCTTGTCTTGTATGTGGATGACATTCTCTTAATCAAAAATGACATCTCCACATTATTGAAAATAAAAGTTTGGTTGCCATCATAGTTCTCCATGAAGGACTTGGTGTTAGATATATGTGCCCTAGAAGCCAGAATTGGCTGACACTTGTAACACACTTCTAGGGGCAAAATTATAATTTTGACTATAATCAATAAGATGGGTTATTTTCTATCACACCTGTGTATTTAGTGTCTGTGATACATCCTTTGAGTTAATGGTAATGATAATTCATATTTTCAAGAGTTGAAAATTTAAGACATGAATAATCATTATTAACTCATAAACAGCTCCCGACCATAGGATCATCACGAGGATGGTGATTGATCCGGAAGGTTGGTGTACGATCGCTTCTTTTTAGTAGATGAGTCTTGAGTCTACGGTGTGGAGACACCGGAGCGAAAGTACAGGTACTCGTTAGAGAACGAGGGCACTGAGCGTGACCACCTCGAGTAGTCATTAGGGAAGTCTACCTTCTCGTCAATGACTGACTCGATGCTGCAGTAGTGTGTCTGGTTCTTTGACCTGAGATGCATCGGCAGTTCACCTTGAGGGTGTTATAGTTTGACTACACCATTACTCGGTCTCCTAGCCATATGGAACCCTGAGGTGTATGTTGGCTATAGCATGTTCATTGTAGGAACTGGATTGCATCAAGATGGAATCTATCTACCTCGGTGGTAGAGGAGCAGCCCTATGATGATCATGAGAATCAAGTCCAGAAGCCCATGGCCATGGCAGAGTGAAATAATAGAAAGAGTTTCTATTTAGATTTTCACATTGGACTCGAATCGAATGATTACATCATATGACAGAGACTAGGGTTTGACGAGTTCACCTTAACCCTAATCTGATCGGGGCTCAAGATAGAAGAACTTAATCACACAGGTAGCTGCACCAAGAGGTTCGCATTCAGCTCTGATGGGTTGCCACCATATACTGCTAGGTGTCACTGGTGGATTTTGGGAGCAATTAGAATGATTTAGATGATCGATCATTCTAGCTGTTCGAATCAGAAGAGTTCTGATCCATCGAAAGGAGTTTCGATGATGTCGATGATAGAGATCATGACATATCCCATTACCATACAGAACTGAACCTAACTGGGTCACACAAACAAGGGTTTGAATCTGGTGATCATCAATTGAACTGATCTAGTTCAATTGATCTGAATGAGATTCAATTAGGTTCAAGGAAATCGTGCTAGCACTCGATTGAACCTAACGTTCTTCTTTTACTATCATAAATAAGTTGTCCTGACTGAGCCAAAGGAGTTTGTGCTCAATCAGAGGCCTTCATATGGTCTGACTGGAGGTTGTCCAAGTCAGAAAAGGTTGTCTTATTTTGTAAGACATTACCTGCCATTTTTGGTCACCTGCCATTTCTTGTTCTTTGACTTTGGTCAAAAGTCTACCTTTGACTGGTCAAACGTTGACCATTGACCCTTTGACTTTTGACCACATGTCATGCACCTATTGGAGAGCTGGTGGGGGCCTGTCCCCCTGCCAGAACCTGGCAAGGAGAAGGGCGCACGCCAAGGGTGGCGTGAGCCCAAGTAGGAGGCGCCTAGGAGTCCTTGTTGGACAAGGACTCCATCTCCCTTTTTGGATTCCAATTAGAGTTCTACTAAGAATCCAACTTTGACTGGTCTTAGGCACCCTCTAAGGAGGAATCCAGGGGTCTCTATTCCCACCAATCAGATTTAGATCTGATTTCACAAAGGGTTGTGATTGGTTGGAGAGGAAGAGGAGTTGGATCACAAGCTTAGTCTATAAATAAGACCCTGCGCCCAACCTCTAATTCTAATGCAATTCAATTGAGAAACCCCACGCCCCAAGGCTGCCTCTCCCCTCCTTCTCCATGCCATAGCTTCTTCTCCCCCCTTGCTCTCCACGTCCAAAAGGTGTTTTGGACTTTGGTTGGTGCGATTCAGATCAAGGAAAGGCGATCAAAAGCAAGAAGGCTGCGCTGCTGCAAAAGGACGACTGCAGATCTTCAAAAGAGTTTTGAAGATCCTCCAGATCAGATCCAGATCTAATTTTTGGAGGTGTGATAGAGAAGAAGAGGATCTCCAGATCCAACCCGAGTGGATACCGGTAGAGGCCAGGCGCTTGCGTGGCTAGATCCAGAACCTTCCGCTGCAATCAGGATCATCTACAGGGTAATAGGATTACCCAAATCAGGTAAATTAAATTTGATTTAATTTATCTTATTTTATTTTATTTATTAAAATAATAAGAATCAGATCTGAAACATATCAAGATCTGATTGAGATCAAAGAGAAAAATTTTTGAAATATATCTCTTGATCTGATCAGATCTGGAACGAACCTGGACCGGGAAATCAGGATTTTCCCTTCAACTGGTATCAGAGCCATGGTTCTAAAATTGTTTAGATCTGATTTTAAATTTTATTTTAATTAGAAAATAAAGTGATTTTAGATGTCACATGAGATGTGATCAGATCTGAAATCAGAAAAAATTAAAATTAAATGATTTGGATCTAAGATTATGAAAGATATGCATGACTAGTTCTAGAATAGAATAGTTCTATAGAATAGTCTTGCATGTTTTTGATTTAATCTGATTAAATCATATTTTAGATCTATTTATTTACTATTTTTTGATATTATAAGTGTTATAATAACATCTAAATAAATAGCAAATAAAAATTATTTAATTTTAAATATCATATGAGATATGATTGATGCATGTCTAGACTAGTTGTAGAATAGTTCTACATAATTGTCTAGATTAGAATTTATTTTGATTAGATCAATTTAAATCTAATTTTTTAGATTATTATGAGATAATTTAGATCTGAAAATATGCATGATTTGATACATGAGATGTATGCAAAATATGCCATGATTAGATCTAAATTTGTATATGAGATATATGATATAGATCTAATAACTGTTTTGTAGTATTAGCATGTTCCTGATTAAGGCGTTCCTCTTGGCCGTCCGGTCATAAGAACGAAGAAGGGTTTAAAGGCCCTCTCTTCCCATTCGATGGGGTGTTCTTATGATGTGTAGGGGTGCTGCGTGTTCGTCCTTAATCAGAAACCCAAAACTTACTTTCTGCAAAACCCTAGATCCTGAAACCCTAGGATTTATTGTGCATATTTTGTTTATGAACCCTACTTAATTAAGAATTAAGTTTATGGAATATTAATTAGGTCTAAAATTGAGAATTTCAGATCTAAGACATATTCATAATACTGGGTTCGGGCTTGGGTAGCTCAATTAGGTCTAAGCGGTTGATCAAACCGAATCAAGAGTTGGTTAGATGGGATCAACAATGCTTAAATTGACCAGCCTAATAGGATTAAGTCTGGGTCAAGATCGAGTCACGATCAAGCAAGACCTAATTAGGCTCAGAGGTTAGAGTCTGGATTGTAGGCTAACCCAATTGGTTCTGACTCAACAATTTGGTGTCTAAGGTAAGTTTGGCACAGACGACCGACTGGTTTTTAATTGGAAGCTACTCGACCTGAATGCGTTCTTGTGCGAGTTAATGGCATATTCCTTCCACCGGTCTCACTTACCTGGCCATATCTGTTGACACAGTTCTGATCTGAGGTGGTCAATAATCCGAGCTAACCCATGCCACTAGGTTAGTCATAATTGTTATGACTAAGCCAAGTCTAGTTTAATGAGACCTGAATCAATTCTCCCTAAGAAAAGATTAAGTCTGAGGTCTTCCACCATTGTAGATGTGCGGGCCCTTCCCGGGGTTGATTGTTCTCGGCTGGATACAGTGGCTCAGTTGCACCGGGAAGACGCAACCATGTCTATTAGGCATTGGATGCTATGGGCTGGAGGATGAGTTGGGCTCAATATTTCCGGATACGGTGAGAGACCCAATTAGGAACCCAGTCTATGCAAATGGTGGGTCTGACTTAACTAAGGAGTGGATCAATATTTCCGGATACGGTGAGATTCATGAATTAGAGACCAAGTTTGGGTGCACCATGATTAGAGAATCATTGAACAAGAGTTGTTCACTCATTGGCTAACCCATCACCAATAACTGTTAGGTGAGGTGATGAGTCAGTTGGTGAGACCGCACCACCCACTAGAAATCATTCAATCGTGGAGATTTTTGCATCTCTACAGAGGGAGTGTAGGGATCCGAGAAAATAGTGGGAGCTAATTTGTTTAAAAATAAAATCCCTAAACAAATTGGTCAAGTCAAAATTACAGTATCTAACTAGAATCTTTGACTCTCTACAGGAAAATGTCTGCGTCCAACCCACTGGCACGTATCCTAGACACACATAGACTGACTGGACCCAATTATAAAGATTGGCTCAGGAACTACAAAATTGTTTTGGGTTCAGAGAAGTTAACACATGTTTTGGACCAGGACCCTCCCACCTTACCAGCTCGTCCATCCACTGAACAGAGAGCGTCTCTGGAAAAATGGATTGACGAAGACAATAAGGCCAGATACTACATGTTGGGCTCGATGTCTGATGAGCTCCAGCGCCAACATGAAGATATCGGGACTGCTCGCCAAATGTTGGCTCACCTGCAGGAGATGTTTGGTGAACAGAGTCGCGCAGCCAAATATCAAGTCACGAAATGACTTTTTAAGGCTAAGATGCGTGATGGGCAGTCAGTCCAAGATCACTGTCTGACAATGATCAAGGACATGGAAGAGCTTGAGAAGCTCGGTGTGAAGTTGGACTTGGATCTGCAGAACGATATTATTCTGCAATCCTTGACTGATGCATATGGGCAATTCATCATGAATTACCACATGCATAAACTTCAAAATTCCTTGGCCGAGTTGATGAATATGCTGGTTACCGCTGAGCTTTCTATGAAAGGTTCTAAAGGCTCAGTTCTTGCTATGGAACGGACTTCTTCCAAAAGAAAGTCTTATGGAAAGAAAAAGAAGTCTGTGAAAAAGCAAAAGGTGGAAGGATCAAAGAAGAAGAAGGCAGAACCGAAGAAAAAGGTCGATGGCAAAGGAAAGTGTTTCCATTGCAACAGCGACGGCCATTGGAAGCGGAACTGCCCTACTTACCTGGCCACCCTGAAGAACAAGAAGGAAGGTCCTTCTGGAGGTATGCTCGTTATTGAGTCTAACCTTACGGTTTCTTCTGCATCCAGTTGGGTGCTTGACTCTGGTTCTAGTGCTCATCTGTGCACTTCTATGCAGGGTCTTGAGGATAGCAGGAGGCTGAGGGATGGAGACATGATCCTACGCATCGGTAATGGAGCAAGAGTTGCTGCAGTAGCCGTGGGAACATACCCTCTGCGATTACCATCTGGTTTAGACTTAGTTTTAAAAGACTGTTATTATGTGCCTGCAGCTAGCAGGAATTTGATTTCTGTTTCATGCTTAGCACAAGAAGGTTATGTGATCACCTTCTTTAAGGACCATTGTAACATTCTTTATGAAAGAAATAAAATTGCAAATGGTTTCCTTGTTAATGGTCTTTATCAGTTGCATATTGATGTACCTGTTTTAACTATCGAGCAAAACGTGAATGCCAAACGACCTAGGGATAGTCCAAACGACAGATATCTATGGCACCTGAGATTAGGTCATATAGCAGAAGATAGGATTAACAAATTGGAGAAAAATGGGCTATTGAGTCCATTGACTTTTGAGTCATATCCAACTTGTGAATCTTGTCTTCAAGGCAAAATGACTAAACTCCCTTTTGTTGGACATGGGGAGAGGGCCACAGATCTCCTTGCCCTAGTACATACTGATGTGTGCGGCCCATTTCGATGTGCCGGCTAGAGGCAATTTTGTCTACTTCATTACCTTTACCGATGATCTGTCTAGGTATGGGTATGTGTATCTTATGAGACATAAGTCTGAAGCCTTTTGAAAAGTTCAAAGAATTCAGACATGAAGTAGAAAAACAAACTGGAAAACCCATTAAGGTTCTTCGATCAGATCGAGGAGGTGAATACCTTAGCCGGGAATTCCTAGACTATCTTAAGGAAAATGGCATAGTCTCTCAATGGACTCCACCAGGAACACCTCAACTCAACGGGGTTTCAGAATGGAGAAATCGGACTCTATTGGATATGGTTCGATCCATGATGAGCTTCACAGACCTCCCAGATTTTCTTTGGGGACATTCATTATTAACTTCAATCTATTTACTGAATAGGGTTCCCTCTAAAACCGTTCCTACCACACCGTATGAGATATGGCACGGTAAGAAACCAAGTCTGAGTCATCTCAGAATTTGGGGTTGTCCGGCTTATGTCAAAAGACAACAAGCGGACAAGTTAGAGTTTAGGTCCTTTAGAGCTCGATTCATAGGATATCCTAAAGAGTCATTAGGATACTATTTCTACATTCCAGAAGACCACAATGTGATTGTGAGTCGACATGCCATATTTCTTGAAAAATAGTTTATTCAAGATAGTGGCATTGGAAAGCAGATTAAGCTTGATGAGAAAGTCTCACAAGCAGAAACGAGCTAAGGACCAAGTGGAACCAAATCAGGTTGAGCCAATAAGAACACTACCTCCTCCACCTCGTAGATCGGAAAGAGTTTCCCGTCCCCCTGAAAGATACTTAGGTATTATTTCAGAGGATGTAGAGGAAATGTTCCTCATAGGTAATGGTGCTCATGGTGATGATCCCAAAACCTACAACGAGGCGATATCAGATATCGACTCCGAGAAATGGCTTGAGGCAATGAAGTCAGAAGATCGACTCGATGCACTCAAACCAAGTCTGGACCTTGGTAGATCCACCAGAAGGTATAGTACCTATTGGGTGTAAATGGATCTTCAAGAGAAAGATTGGTGCAGATGGGAATGTGGACGAGGATTTTCCGGTCCAGGTTCGTCCAGATCTGATTAGATCAAGAGATATATTTCAAAAATTTTCTCTTGATCTCAATCAGATCTTGATATGTTTCAGATCTGATTCTTATTATTTTAATAAATAAAATAAAATAAGATAAATTAAATCAAATTTAATTTACCTGATTTGGGTAATCCTATTACCCTGTAGATGATCCTGATTGCAGCGGAAGGTTCTGGATCTTAGCCACGCAAGCGCCTGGCCTCTACCGGTATCCACTCGGGTTGGATCTGGAGATCCTCTTCTTCTCTATCACACCTCCAAAAATCAGATCTGGATCTGATCTGGAGGATCTTCAAAACTCTTTTGAAGATCTGCAGTCGTCCTTTTGCAGCAGCGCAGCCTTCTTGCTTTTGATCGCCTTTCCTTGATCTGAATCGCACCAACCTAAAGTCCAAAACACTTTTGGACGTGGAGAGCAAGGGGAGAAGAGACTATGGCATGGAGAAGGAGGGGAGAGGCAGCCTTGGGGCGTGGGGAAATCTCTCAATTGCATTGAATTAGGGTTGGGCGCAGGGTCTTATTTATAGACCTCTTGTGATCCAACTCCTCTTCCTCTCAACCAATCACAACCCTTTGTGAAATCAGATCTAAATCTGATTGGTAAATCTGATTGGTTGGAATAGAGACCCCTGGATTCCTCCTTAGAGGGCGCCTAAGACCAGTCAAACTGGATTCTTAGTAGAACTCTGATTGGAATCCAAAAGGGAGGTGGAGTCCTTGTCCAACAAGGACTCCTAGGCGCCTCCTACTTGGGCTCACGCCACCCTTGGCGTGCGCCCTTCTCCTTGCCAGGTTCTGGCAGGGGGACAGGCCCCCACCAGCTCTCCAATAGGTGCATGACATGTGGTCAAAAGTCAAAGGGTCAATGGTCAACGTTTGACCAGTCAAAGGTAGACTTTTGACCAAAGTCAAAGAACAAGAAATGGCAGGTGACCAAAAATGGCAGGTAATGTCTTACAAATAAGACAACCTTATTCTGACTTGGACAACCTCCAGTCAGACCATATGAAGGCCTCTGATTGAGCACAAACTCCTTTGGCTCAGTCAGGACAACTTATTTATGATAGTAAAAGAAGAACGTTAGGTTCAATCGAGTGCTAGCACGATTTCCTTGAACCTAATTGAATCTCATTCAGATCAATTGAACTAGATCAGTTCAATTGATGATCACCAGATTCAAACCCTTGTTTGTGTGACCCAGTTAGGTTCAGTTCTGTATGGTAATGGGATATGTCATGATCTCTATCATAGACATCATCGAAACTCCTTTCGATGGATCAGAACTCTTCTGATTCGAACAGCTAGAATGATCGATCATCTAAATCATTCTAATTGCTCCCAAAATCCACCAGTGACACCTAGCAGTATATGGTGGCAACCCATCAGAGCTGAATGCGAACCTCTTGGTGCAGCTACCTGTGTGATTAAGTTCTTCTATCTTGAGCCCCGATCAGATTAGGGTTAAGGTGAACTCGTCAAACCCTAGTCTCTGTCATATGATGTAATCATTCGATTCGAGTCCAATGTGAAAATCTAAATAGAAACTCTTTCTATTATTTCACTCTACCATGGCCATGGATTTCTGGACTTGATTCTCATGATCATCATAGGGCTACTCCTCTACCACCGAGGTAGATAGATTCCATCTTGATGCAATCCAGTTCCTACAATGAACATGCTATAGCCAACATACACCTCAGGGTTCCATATGGCTAGGAGACCGAGTAATGGTGTAGTCAAACTATAACACCCTCAAGGTGAACTGCCGATGCATCTCAGGTCAAAGAACCAGACACACTACTGCAGCATCGAGTCAGTCATTGACGAGAAGGTAGACTTCCCTAATGACTACTCGAGGTGGTCACGCTCAGTGCCCTCGTTCTCTAACGAGTACCTGTACTCTCGCTCCGGTGTCTCCACACCGTAGACTCAAGACTCATCTACTAAAGAGAAGCGATTCGTACACCAACCTTCCGGATCAATCACCATCCTCGTGATGATCCTATGGTCGGGAGCTGTTTATGAGTTAATAATGATTATTCATGTCTTAAATTTTCAACTCTTGAAAATATGAATTATCATTACCATTAACTCAAAGGATGTATCACAGACACTAAATACACATATGTGATAGAAAATAACCCATTTTATTGATTATAGTCAAAATTATAATTTTGCCCCTAGAAGTGTATTACAAGTGTCAGCCAATTCTGGCTTCTAGGGCACATATATCTAACAATCTCCCACTTGTCCTAAAGCCAATTGGCTACAAGTCTAAGTCCCATCTTCTCAAGGTGGGCTTCGATCTTCTGCTGGCCCAACGGCTTTGTAAGTGGGTCTGCCACATTATCTGTGGAGTTGACTCTCTTGACCTCAACGTAACCTTTCTCAAGGTAATCGTGGATGAGATGGTATCACCGTTTGCTTGGAACTCTTCCAGCTCCACCATTGCACACAAACAGACTTCCAGATGTCGACTTTCGATCATCTATATCGGACATGAAGTCCGAGTCTGTGTATCCCTGAACTTGGAGTTCTCCATTACCAAAGACCAACATCATATCCTTAGTTCTTCTCAAGTACTTAAGGATACATTTCACAGAAGTCCAGTGTTCTTCACCTGGATTTGACTGATATCTGCTTGTGACACTCACAGCATGGGCTATATCAGGTCGTGTACATAGCATGGCATACATGAGGCTCCCTATTGCAGAAGCATAAGGGATCTTGCTCATGCGTTCTATTTCCTCAGGTGTGCTGGGGCACATCTTCTTGGAAAGATGAATACCATGTCTGAAGGGTATTAATCCCCTCTTAGAGTTTTCCATACTAAACCTCTTTAGTACTTCCTCTATGTACATCTTCTGTGAAAGTCCTAGCATCCTATTCGGTCTATCCCTATAGACCTTAATTCCTAGAATAAAGGATGCTTCACCTAGGTCTTTCATGGAGAATTCCTTGGACAACCACATCTTGACTGATGTCAACATGGGAATATCATTCCCAATAAGGAGGATGTCATCCACGTACAATACGAGGAAGACAACAGCGCTCCCACTGACCCTTTTGAAAACACATGGTTCCTCTTCATTTTTGATGAAACCAAACTTTTTGATCACATCATTGAAACGAGTGTTCCAGCTCCGAGATGCTTGCTTAAGTCCATATATGGACCTTTGCAGCTTGCAAACCTTGTGATCAGTATCACTGGATGTGAAACCTAGCGGCTGTTCCATATAGATATCTTCCTCAAGATATCCATTTAGGAATGCCGTTTTCACGTCCATTTGCCATATTTCATAATCGAAATAGGCTGCAACGGCAAGCAATGTGCGGATGGATTTTAGCATAGCTACCGGGGAAAAGGTATCCTGATAGTCAATGCCTTCGCGTTGACTATAACCTTTTGCCACCAGTCTAGCCTTGAATGTCTCCACATTCCCATCTGCACCAATCTTTCTCTTGAAGATCCATTTACACCCAATAGGTACTATACCTTCTGGTGGATCTACCAAGGTCCAGACTTGGTTTGAGTGCATCGAGTCGATCTCTGACTTCATTGCCTCAAGCCATTTCTCGGAGTCGATATCTGATATCGCCTCGTTGTAGGTTTTGGGATCATCACCATGAGCACCATTACCTATGAGGAACATTTCCTCTACGTCCTCTGAAATAATACCTAAGTATCTTTCAGGGGGACGGGAAAACTCTTTCCGATCTACGAGGTGGAGGAGGTAGTGTTCTTATTGGCTCAACCTGATTTGGTTCCACTTGGTCCTTAGCTCGTTCTACTTGTGAGACTTTCTCATCAAGCTTAATCTGCTTTCCAATGCCACTATCTTGAATAAACTATTTTTCAAGAAATATGGCATGTCGACTCACAATCACATTGTGGTCTTCTGGAATGTAGAAATAGTATCCTAATGACTCTTTAGGATATCCTATGAATCGAGCTCTAAAGGACCTAAACTCTAACTTGTCCGCTTGTTGTCTTTTGACATGAGCCGGACAACCCCAAATTCTGAGATGACTCAGACTTGGTTTCTTACCGTGCCATATCTCATACGGTGTGGTAGGAACGGTTTTAGAGGGAACCCTATTCAGTAGATAGATTGAAGTTAATAATGAATGTCCCCAAAAGAAAATCAGGGAGGTCTGTGAAGCTCATCATGGATCGAACCATATCCAATAGAGTCCGATTTCTCCGTTCTGAAACCCCGTTGAGTTGAGGTGTTCCTGGTGGAGTCCATTGAGAGACTATGCCATTTTCCTTAAGATAGTCTAGGAATTCCCGGCTAAGGTATTCACCTCCTCGATCTGATCGAAGAACCTTAATGGGTTTTCCAGTTTGTTTTTCTACTTCATGTCTGAATTCTTTGAACTTTTCAAAAGGCTTCAGACTTGTGTCTCATAAGATACACATACCCATACCTAGACAGATCATCGGTAAAGGTAATGAAGTAGACAAAATTGCCTCTAGCCGGCACATCAAATGGGCCGCACACATCAGTATGTACTAGGGCAAGGAGATCTGTGGCCCTCTCCCCATGTCCAACAAAAGGGAGTTTAGTCATTTTGCCTTGAAGACAAGATTCACAAGTTGGATATGACTCAAAAGTCAATGGACTCAATAGCCCATTTTTCTCCAATTTGTTAATCCTATCTTCTGCTATATGACCTAATCTCAGGTGCCATAGATATCTGTCGTTTGGACTATCCCTAGGTCGTTTGGCATTCACGTTTTGCTCGATAGTTAAAATAGGTACATCAATATGCAACTGATAAAGACCATTAACAAGGAAACCATTTGCAATTTTATTTCTTTCATAAAGAATGTTACAATGGTCCTTAAAGAAGGTGATCACATAACCTTCTTGTGCTAAGCATGAAACAGAAATCAAATTCCTGCTAGCTGCAGGCACATAATAACAGTCTTTTAAAACTAAGTCTAAACCAGATGGTAATCGCAGAGGGTATGTTCCCACGGCTACTGCAGCAACTCTTGCTCCATTACCGACGCGTAGGATCATGTCTCCATCCCTCAGCCTCCTGCTATCCTCAAGACCCTGCATAGAAGTGCACAGATGAGCACTAGAACCAGAGTCAAGCACCCAACTGGATGCAGAAGAAACCGTAAGGTTAGACTCAATAACGAGCATACCTCCAGAAGGACCTTCCTTCTTGTTCTTCAGGGTGGCCAGGTAAGTAGGGCAGTTCCGCTTCCAATGGCCGTCGCTGTTGCAATGGAAACACTTTCCTTTGCCATCGACCTTCTTCTTCGGTTCTGCCTTCTTCTTCTTTGATCCTTCCACCTTTTGCTTTTTCACAGACTTCTTTTTCTTTCCATAAGACTTTCTTTTGGAAGAAGTCCGTTCCATAGCAAGAACTGAGCCTTTAGAACCTTTCATAGAAAGCTCAGCGGTAACCAGCATATTCATCAACTCGGCCAAGGAATTTTGAAGTTTATGCATGTGGTAATTCATGATGAATT
>QRFJ01005287.1:0-42368 GCA_006176705.1 Cocos nucifera | reverse complement strand
GTGGTAGGAACGGTTTTAGAGGGAATCCTATTTAGTAGATAAATTGAAGTTAACAATGAGTGTCCCCAAAGAAAATCAGGAGGTCTGTGAAGCTCATCATGGATCGGACCATATCCAATAGAGTTCGATTTCTCCATTCTAAAACTCCGTTGAGTTGAGGTATTCCTGGTGGAGTCCATTGAGAGACTATGCCATTTTTTTTGAGATAGTCTAGGAATTTTTGGCTAAGGTATTCACCTCCTCGATCTGATCGAAGAACCTTAATGGGTTTTCCAATTTATTTTTCTACTTCATGTCTGAATTCTTTGAACTTTTCAAAAGCTTCAGACTTGTGTCTCATAAGATACACATACCCATACCTAGACAGATCATCGGTAAAGGTAATGAAGTAGACAAAATTGCCTCTAGTCCGGCACATCAAATGGGCCGCACACATCAGTATGTACTAGGGCAAGGAGATCTGTGGCCCTCTCCCCATGTCCTACAAAAGAGAGTTTGGTCATTTTGCCTTGAAGACAAGATTCACAAGTTGGATATGACTCAAAAGTCAATGGACTCAATAGCCTATTTTTCTCCAATTTGTTGATCCTATCTTCTGCTATATGACCTAATCTCAGGTGCCATAGATACCTATCATTTGGACTATCCCTAGGTCATTTGGCATTCACATTTTGCTCGATAGTTAGAACAGATACATCAATATGTAGCTGATAAAGATCGTTAATAAGAAAACCATTTGCAATTTTATTTCTTTCATAAAGAATGTTACAATGGTCCTTAAAGAAGGTAATCACATAGCCTTCTAGTGCTAAGCATAAAATAGAAATCAAATTCCTGCTAGCTGTAGGCACATAATAACAGTCTTTCAAAACTAAGTCTAAACCAAATGGTAATCGAAGAGGGTATGTTCCCACCACCACTGCAGCAACTCTTGCTCCATTTCTGATGTATAGGATCATGTCTCCATCCCTCAGCCTCCTGCTATCCTCAAGATCCTGCATGGAAGTGCACAGATGAGCACTAGAACCAAAGTTAAGCACCCAACTAGATGCAGAAGAAACCATAAGGTTAGACTCAATAATGAGCATACCTCCAGAAGGACCTTCCTTCTTATTCTTCAGGGTGGCCAGGTAAGTAGGGCAGTTTCGCTTCTAGTGGCCGTCGCTATTGCAATGGAAATACTTTCCTTTGACAGCGGCCTTCTTCTTTGGCTCTGTCTTCTTCTTGTTTGCTCCTTCCACCTTCTGCTTTTTCACAGGCTTCTTTTTCTTTCTAGAGGACTTTCTTTTGGAAGAAGTCCATTTTATAGCAAGAACTGAGCCTTTAGAATCTTTCATAGAAAGCTCAGCGGTGACCAGCATGTTCATTAATTCGGCCAAGAAATTTTGAAGTTTATGCATGTGGTAATTCATGATGAATTGCCCATATGCATCAGTCAAGGATTGTAGAATAACATCATTCTGCAGATCCAAGTCTAACTTCACACCGAGCTTCTCAAGCTCTTCCAAGTCCTTGATCATCATCAGATAGTGATCTTGGACTGACTATCCATCATGCATCTTAGCCTTAAAAAGTCATTTCGTGACTTGATACTTAGCTACGCGACTCTGTTCACCAAACATCTCTTACAGGTGAGCCAACATTTGGTGAGCAGTCTGATATCTTCATGTTGGCGCTGGAGCTCATCAGACATTGAGCCCAACATGTAATATCTGGCCTTATTATCTTCATCTATCCATTTTTCCAGAGACGCTCTCTGTTCAGCGGATGGATGGGCTGGTAAGGTGGGAGGATCCTGATCCAATACATGGGTTAACTTCTCGAAACCCAAAATGATTTTGTAGTTCCTAAGCCAATCTTTATAATTGGGTCCGATCAGTCTATGTGTGTCCAGGATACGTGCTAATGGGTTGGACGCAGACATTTTTCTGTAGAGAGTCAAAGATTCTAGTTAGATACTATAATTATGACTTGACCAATTTATTTAGGGATTTTATTTTTAAACAAATTAGCTTCCACTATTTTCTTGGATCCCTACACTTCCTCTGTAGAGATGCGAAAATCTCCATGATTAATGATTTCTAGTGGGTGGTGCGGTCTCACCAACTGACTCATCACCTCACCTAACAGTTATTGGTGATGGGTTAGCCAATGAGTGAACAACTCTTGTTCAATGATTCTCTAATCATGGTGCATCCAAACTTGGTCTCTAATTCATGAATCTCACCATATCCGAAATATTGATCCACTCCTTAGTTAAGTCAGACCCACCATTTGCACAGACTGGATTTCCTAATTGAGTCTCTCACCGTATCCGAAATATTGAGCCCAACTCATCCTCCAGCCCATAGCATCCAATGCCTAATAGACATGGTTGCATCTTTTCGGTGCAACTGAGCCACTGTATCCAGCCGAGAACAATCAACCTTGGGAAGGGCCCGCACATCTACAATGGTGGAAGACCTCAGACTTAATCTTTTCTTAGGGAGAATTGATTTAGGTCTCATTAAACTAGACTTATCATAGTCATAACAATTATGACTAACCTAGTGGCATGGGTTAGCTCAGATTATTGACCACCTCAAATCAGAACTGAGTCAACAGATATGGCCAGGTAAGTGAGACCGGTGGAAGGGATATGCCATTAACTCATATAAGAATGCATTCAGGTCGAGTAGCTCTCAATTAAAAATCAGTCGGTCGTATGTGCCAAACTTACCTTAGACACCAAATTGTTGAGCCAAAACCAATTGGGTTAGCCTACAATCTAGACTCTAACCTCTGAGCCTAATTAGGTCTTGCTTGATCGTGACTCGATCTTGACCCAGACTTAATCCTATTAGGCTGGTCAATTTAAGCATTGTTGATCCCATCTAACCAACTCTTGATTCGGTTTGATCAACCGCTTAGACCTAATTGAGCTACCCAAGCCCGAACCCAGTATTATGAATATGTCTTAGATCTGAAATTCTTAATTTTAGATCTAATTAATATTTCATAATCTTAATTTTTAATTAAGTAGGGTTCATAAACAAAATATGCACAATAAATCCTAGGGTTTTAGGATCTAGGGTTTTGCAGAAAGTAAGTTTTGGATTTCTGATTAAGGACGAACATGCAGCACCCCTACACATCATAAGAACATCCCATCGGATGGAAGGAGAGGGCCTTTAAACCCTTCTTCATTCTTATGATCGGACGGCTAAGAGGAACGCCTTAATCAGGAACATGTAATACTACAAAATAATTTTAGATCTATATCATATATCTCATATACAAATTAGATCTAATCATGGCATATTTTGCATACATCTCATGTATCGAATCATGCATATTTTCAAATCTAAATTATCTCATAATAATCTAAAAAATTAGATTTAAATTGATCTTATCAAAATAAACTCTAATCTAGACAACTATGTAGAACTATTCTACAACTAGTCTAGACATGCATCAATCATATCTCATATGATGTTAAAATTAAATAATTTTTATTTACTATTTTTTTAGATATTATTATAATAATTATAATATCAAAAAATAGTAAATAAATAGATCTAAAATATGATTTAATCAAATTAAATTGAAAGCATGCAAGACTATTCTATAGAACTATTCTATTTTAGAACTAGTCATGCATATTTTCTAATCTTAGATCCAAATTATTTAATTTTAATTTTTTTGATTTTAGATCTGATTACATCTTATGTGACATCTAAAATCACTTATTTTTTAATTAAAATAAATTTAAAATCAGATCTAAATACTTTAAAACTTTGGCTCTGATATCAGTTGAAGGAAAATCCTGATTTTTCAGATCAGGTTCATTCAGATCTGATCGAATCAAGAGATATATTTCAAAAATTTTTCTTTTTAATCTAAATCAGATATAAGATATTTTAAATCTAATTTTTATTATTTTAATAATTAAAATAAAATATAGATAAATTAAATCATATTTAATTTACCTTGATATAGGGTAATCCTATTATCCGTTGATGATCCTATAAGCAGTGAAAGGTTCTGGATCTAGCCACGCAATTGCCTGGCCTCTATCGGTATCCACTCGGATTGGATCTGGAGATCCTCTTCTTCTCTATCATATCTCCAAAAATTAAATCTTAATCTGATTTGGAGGATCTTCAAAACAGCTTTCGAAGATCAGCAGTTGTCCTTTACAGCAGCGCAGCCTTCTAGCTTTCTGTTGCCTTTCTCTCGCCTAGATTGCACCAACTGAGATCCCAAACTACTTTGGGCATGGAGAGGAGAGGGAGATGATGGACTTGGCATGGAGGAGGAGAGAGGCAGCCTTAGGGCATGGGGAATTTTTACATGTGTTTTGAGTTGGGCGTAGGGTCTTATTTATAGACTATGCATGATCCAACTCTTCTTCTTCCCAACCAATCACAACCCTTTATAAAATCAGATCTAAATCTGATTGGTGGGAATAGAGTCCCTTGGATTCATCCTTAGATGGTGCTTAAGATAAGTCAAAGTTGGTTTTTAGGAGGAGTCTATTCAGAATCCAATAAGGAGATGGAGTCCCTATCCAACAGGGGCTCCTGAGCGCCTCAAATTTGGGCGCACGCCAAGCACGCCCTCCTCCTTGCTAGTTTTTGATAGGAGGACAAGCCTCCACCAGCTCTCCAATAGGTGCGTGACATATGGACAGAAGTCAAATTGTTAATGGTCAATATTTGACCAGTCAAAGGTCAATTTTTGACCAAAGTCAAAGGACGAGAAATGACAGATGACCAAAAATGGCAGATATTATCTTATAAAATAAGACAACCATTTTTTGACTTGGACAGGCTCCAGTCAGACTAAGTGAAAGCCTCTGATCGAGCACAAACTCCTTTGGCTCAGTCAGGAAAACTATTTATGATAGTAAAAGAAGAACGTTAGGTTCAATTGAGTGCTAGCACGATTTTCTTGAACCTAATTGAATCTCATTCAGATCAATTGAACTGGATCAGTTCAATTGATGATCACCAGATTCAAACTCTTATTTATGTGACCCAGTTAGGTTCAGTTCTGTATGGTAATGGGATACGTCATGATCTCTATCATCGACATCATCGAAACTCCTTTCGATGGATCAGAACTCTTCTGATTCGAACAGCTAGAATGATCGATCATCTAAATCATTCTAATTGCTCCCAAAATCCACCAGTGACACCTAGCAGTATATGGTGGCAACCCATCAGAGCTGAATGCGAACCTCTTGGTGTAGCTACCTGTGTGATTAAGTTCTTCTATCTTGAGCTCTGATCAGATTAGGGTTAAGGTGAACTCGTCAAACCCTAGTTTCTGTCATATGATGTAATCATTCAATTCAAGTTCGATGTGAAAACCTAAATAGAAACTCTTTCTATTATTTCACTCTGCCATGGCCATGGGCTTCTTGGACTTGATTCTCATGATCATCATAGGGCTGCTCCTCTACCACCGAGGTAGATAGATTCCATCTTGATGCAATCCAGTTCCTATAATGAACATGCTATAGCCAACATACACCTCAGGATTTCGAATGGCTAGAAGATCGAGTTATGGTGTAGTCAAACTATAACACCCTCAAGGTGAACTATCGATGCACCTCAGATCAAAGAATCAGACACACCACTGCAGCATCGAGTCAATCATTGACAAGAAGGTAGACTTCCTAATGACTACTCGAGGTGGTCATGCTCAGTGCCCTCGTTCTCTAACAAGTATCTGTACTCTCACTCCGATGTCTCCACACCGTAGACTCAAGACTCATCTACTAAAGAGAAGTGATTGTACACTAACCTTTTGGATCAATCACCATCCTCGTGATGATCCTATGTTCGGGAGCATTTTATGAGTTAATAATGATTATTCATGTCTTAAATTTTTAACTCTTGAAAATATGAATTATCATTACCATTAACTCAAAGGATGTATCATAGACATTAAATGCACATATGTGATAGAAAATAACCCATTTTATTGATTATAGCAAAATTATAATTTTGCCCCTAGAAGTGTATTACAAGTGTCAGTCAATTCTGGCTTCTAGGGCACATATATCTAACAGCCACCACATACTGCCATGTATCACTAGTAGATTTTGAGCTCAATTAAAATTATTTTGATGATCGATAATTCTAATTGGATGAATCAAAAGAGTTATGATTTATCAAAAGATGTTTCAATGATGTCGATGATAGAGATCGTGATATATCTCATTACTATATAGAACTGAACTTAACTGGATCACACAAATAAATATTTGGATCTGGATGTCGTCAATTGGGCGAACCCAGTTTGATTGATTTGGATTAGATCTAATCAGCTTCAAGAAAATCATGCTAGCACACGATTGAGCTTGACTTTCTTCTTCTATCCTCATTTTGGTTTGTCTTGACTGAGTCCAGTTGGATTTGGATCATTCAAAAACCCTATATGGGTTTGTCCTGTTCTGACTAGAGCTTGTTTAGGTCAAATCGAGGTGTGTCCAGATCATTTCAAGGCTTATCTTAATCCCATCAGATGGGAGTAGGACAAGACCGACTTTTGTAGGAATTAAGGGACAAGGGGTGTGCACGCCCTGGAGATTTTTTAGGGGCATGGACCCCTAGGTGTTTCATGAGGAAGAGAAGGGCGCACACCCTCTTTAGCTATGCCTCCCATAAAGATAAAGGTGGAGATGCCCTATTCACATAGGATTTAACTGGGTCAAAGAGTTTGATTTGGATCAAACTCTAGGAAGATAAACCCTGCGCCTACCCTATTTTCCTTATCATTTATTGGCAATAATTTTAGAAGATTTTTGGGTGAAACAACTAGATTGAAATCTGGTGTTTGGCATGGAATTATGCCTAGAGTCCTTCTGCTTTAAGCAAAAAGGTTGCTTAAAGCTACAGGACTATAGGATGGTGCAGGAGTCTATTTAAATACCCCTACACCTAGGGTTTCTTATTCTAGAAAATATCCCACGCCTAAAGGCTACCCCTTTCTCTATCTTGTTGGAAAATATGCAGGGTTTCATGCAAGAATTTTAAAACTTTTTTGAAAAATAATGCAACAAAAATTATAAATTAAATCATTTAATCTATAAATACATGTAATCAAATTACTAAACCCTACAACTAGGACCTATAACATGTCATAATACATTCTCAAATCTAAAAATAAAAGGATTTGGTATTGATCAAATCAATATCCTAGATCTAGAATGATTCTAGACCTAAAAACTAGATCACATCTAGATGAGAGAAGAGATTAAATCTCTTATTTTGTGCGAGTCAAGGACTCCATGGTTGATTCACATTATTGTCTTTGGAGTCGCACACATGTCCGGTCTGTTAGATATATGTGCCCTAGAAGCCAGAATTGGCTGACACTTGTAATACACTTCTAGGGGCAAAATTATAATTTTGACTAAAATCAATAAATGGGTTATTTTCTATCACATATGTGTATTTAGTGTCTGTGATACATCCTTTGAGTTAATGGTAATGATAATTCATATTTTCAAGAGTTGAAAATTTAAGACATGAATAATCATTATTAACTCATAAATTGCTCCTGACCATAGGATCATCACGAGGATGGTGATTGATCCAGAAAGGTTGGTGTACAATCGCTTCTCTTTAGTAGATGAGTCTTGAGTCTACGGTGTGGAGACACCGGAGTGAGAGTACAGGTACTCGTTAGAGAACGAGGGCACTGAGCGTGACCACCTCGAGTAGTCATTAGGGAGTCTACCTTCTCGTCAATGACTGACTCGATGCTGCAGTAGTGTGTCTGGTTCTTTGACCTGAGATGCATCGGCAGTTCACCTTGAGGGTGTTATAGTTTGACTACACCATTACTCGGTCTCCTAGCCATATGGAACCCTGAGGTGTATGTTGGCTATGACATGTTCATTGTAGGAACTGGATTGCATCAAGATGGAATCTATCTACCTCGGTGGTAGAGGAGTAGCCCTATGATGATCATGAGAATTAAGTCCAAAAATCCATGGCCATGGTAGAGTGAAATAATAGAAAGAGTTTCTATTTAGATTTTCACATTGGACTCGAATCGAATGATTACATCATATGACAGAGACTAGGGTTTGACGAGTTCACCTTAACCCTAATCTGATCGGGGCTCAAGATAGAAGAACTGAATCACACAGGTAGCTGCACCAAGAGGTTCGCATTCAGCTCTGATGGGTTGCCACCATATACTGCTAGGTGTCACTGGTGGATTTTGGGAGCAATTAGAATGATTTAGATGATCGATCATTCTAGCTATTTAAATCAGAAGAGTTCTGATCCATCGAAAGGAGTTTCGATGATGTCGATGATAGAGATCATGACATATCTCATTATCCATACAGAACTGAACCTAACTGGGTCACACAAACAAGGGTTTGAATCTGGTGATCATCAATTGAACTGATCTAGTTCAATTGATCTGAATGAGATTCAATTAGGTTCAAGAAAATCGTGCTAGCACTCGATTGAACCTAACGTTCTTCTTTTGCTATCATAAATAAGTTATCCTATCTGAGCCAAAGGAGTTTGTGCTCAAACAGAGGCCTTCATATGGTCTGACAGGAGGTTGTCCAAGTCAGAAAAGGTTGTCTTATTTGTAAGACACTACCTGCCAATTTTTGGTCACCTGCCATTTCTTGTTCTTTGACTTTGGTCAAAAGTCTACCTTTGACTGGTCAAACGTTGACCATTGACACTTTGACTTTTGACCACATGTCATGCACCTATTGGAGAGCTGGTGGGGGCCTGTCCCCCTACCAGAACCTGGCAAGGAGAAGGGCGCACGCCACCCTAGGCGTGTGCCCAAGTTGGAGGCGCCTAGGAGTCCTTGTTGGACAAGGACTCCATCTCCTTTTTGGATTCCAATTAGAGTTCTTCTAAGAACCAACTTTGACTGGTCTTAGGCACCCTCTAAGGAGGAATCCAGGGGACTCTATTTCCCACCAATCAGATTTAGATCTGATTTCACAAAGGGTTGTGATTGGTTGGGAAGAAGAGGAGTTGGATCACAGCTAGTCTATAAATAAGACCCTGTATCCAACTCAGATTGAATGAGATACAGAGATATGATGAGATCATAGTTTCTCCACGCCCCAAGGCTGCCTCTCCCCTCCTTCTCCATGCCATAGTCTCTTCTCCCCTTGCTCTCCACATCCAAAAGGAGTTTTGGACCCTGGTTGGTGCGATTCAGATCAAAGAAAGGCGATCAAAAACAAGAAGGCTGCGCTGCTGCAAAGGACGACTGCTCATCTTCAAAAGAGTTTTGAAGATCCTCCAGATCAGATTCCAGATCTGATTTTTGGAGGCATGATAGAGAAGAAGAGGATCTCCAGATCCAACCCGAGTGGATATCCGGTAGAGGCCAGGCGCTTGCGTGGCTAAGATCCAGAACCTTCCGCTGCAAACAGGATCATCAACAGGGTAATAGGATTACCCAGATCAGGTAAATTAAATTTGATTTAATTTATCTTTTAATTTTATTTTATTAAAATAATAAGAATTAGATCTAAAATATATCAAGATCTGATTGGGATCAAGAGAAAAATTTTTGAAATATATCTCTTGATCTGATCAGATCTGAACGAACCTGGACCGGGAAATCAGGATTTTCCTTCAACTGGTATCAGAGCCATGGTTCTAAATTGTTTAGATCTGATTTTAAAATTTATTTTAATTAGAAAATAATTAATTTTAGATGTCACATGAGATGTGATCAGATCTGAAATCAGAAAAAATTAAAATTAAATAATTTGGATCTAAGATTAGAAGATATGCATGACTAGTTCTAGAATAGAATAGTTCTATAGAATAGTCTTGCATGTTTTTGATTTAATCCGATTAAATCATGTTTTAGATCTTTTTATTTACTATTTTTTGATATTATAAGTGTTATAATAACATCTGAAAAATAGCAAATAAAAATTATTTAATTTTTGAATATCATATGAGATATGATTGATGCATGTCTAGACTAGTTGTAGAATAGTTCTACATAATTATCTAGATTAGAATTTATTTTGATTAGATCAATTTAAATCTAATTTTTTAGATTATTATGAGATAATTTAGATCTGAAAATATGCATGATTATGATACATGAGATGTATGCAAAATATGCCATGATTAGATCTACTTTATATATGAGATATATGATATAGATCTGATATTGTTTTGTAGTATTGAATGTTCCTGATTAAGGCGTTCCTCTTGGCCGTCCGGTCATAAGAACGAAGAAGGGTTTAAAGGCCCTCTCTTTCCATTCGATGGGGTGTTCTTATGATGTGTAGGGGTGCTGCGTGTTCGTCCTTAATCAGAAACCCAAAACTTACTTTCTGCAAAACCCTAGATCCTGAAACCCTAGGATTTATTGTGCATATTTTGTTTATGAACCCTAACTTAATTAAGAATTAAGTTTATGGAATATTAATTAGGTCTAAAATTGAGAATTTCAGATCTAAGACATATTCATAATACTGGGTTCGGGCTTGGGTAGCTCAATTAGGTCTAAGCGGTTGATCAAACCGAATCAAGAGTTGGTTAGATGGGATCAACAATGCTTAAATTGACCAGCCTAATAGGATTAAGTCTGGGTCAAGATCGAGTCACGATCAAGCAAGACCTAATTAGGCTCAGAGGTTAGAGTCTGGATTGTAGGCTAACCCAATTGGTTCTGGCTCAATAATTTGGTGTCTAAGGTAAGTTTGGCATAGACGACCGACTGGTTTTTAATTGGAAGCTACTCGACCTGAATGCGTTCTTGTACGAGTTAATGGCATATTCCTTCCACCGGTCTCACTTACCTGGCCATATCTGTTGACACAGTTCTGATCTGAGGTGGTCAATAATCCGAGCTAACCCATGCCACTAGGTTAGTCATAATTGTTATGACTAAGCCAAGTCTAGTTTAATGAGACCTGAATCAATTCTCCCTAAGAAAAGATTAAGTCTGAGGTCTTCCACCATTGTAGATGTGCGGGCCCTTCCCGGGGTTGATTGTTCTCGACTGGATACAGTGGCTCAGTTGCACCGGGAAGATGCAACCATGTCTATTAGGCATTGGATGCTATGGGCTGGAGGATGAGTTGGGCTCAATATTCCGGATACGGTGAGAGACTCAATTAGGAACCCAGTCTATGCAAATGGTGGGTCTGACTTAACTAAGGAGTGGATCAATATTCCGGATACGGTGAGATTCATGAATTAGAGACCAAGTTTGGGTGCACCATGATTAGAGAATCATTGAACAAGAGTTGTTCACTCATTGGCTAACCCATCACCAATAACTGTTAGGTGAGGTGATGAGTCAGTTGGTGAGACCGCACCACCCACTAGAAATCATTAATCGTGGAGATTTTCGCATCTCTACAGAGGGAGTGTAGGGATCCGAGAAAATAGTGGGAGCTAATTTGTTTAAAAATAAAATCCCTAAACAAATTGGTCAAGTCAAAATTACAGTATCTAACTAGAATCTTTGACTCTCTACAGGAATATGTCTGCGTCAAACCCATTGGCACGTATCCTGGACACACATAGACTGACTGGACCCAATTATAAAGATTGGCTCAGGAACTACAAAATTATTTTGGGTTCCGAGAAGTTAACCCATGTTTTGGACCAGGACCCTCCCACATTACCAGCCCGTCCATCTGTTGAACAGAGAGCATCTCTGGAAAAATGGATTGATGAAGATAATAAGGCCAGATATTACATGTTGGGCTCGATGTCTGATGAGCTCCAGCGCCAACATGAGGATATCGGGACTGCTCGCCAAATGTTGGCTCACCTGCAGGAGATGTTTGGTGAACAGAGTCGCGCAGCCAAATATCAAGTCACGAAAATGACTTTTTAAGGCTAAGATGCGTGATGGGCAGTCAGTCCAAGATCACTGTCTGACAATGATCAAGGACATGGAAGAGCTTGAGAAGCTCGGTGTGAAGTTGGACTTGGACCTGCAGAATGATATCATTCTGCAATCCTTGACTGATGCATATGGGCAATTCATCATGAATTACCACATGCATAAACTTCAGAATTCCTTGGCCGAGTTAATGAATATGCTGGTTACCGCTGAGCTTTCTATGAAAGGTTCTAAAGGCTCAGTTCTTGCTATGGAACGGACTTCTTCCAAAAGAAAGTCTTATGGAAAGAAAAAGAAGTCTGTGAAAAAGCAAAAGGTGGAAGGATCAAAGAAGAAGAAGGCAGAATCCGAAGAAGAAAGGCCGATGGCAAAGGAAAGTGTTTCCATTGCAACAGCGACGGCCATTGGAAGCGGAACTGCCCTACTTACCTGGCCACCCTGAAGAACAAGAAGGAAGGTCCTTCTGGAGGTATGCTCATTATTCGAGTTGGGTGCTTGAAGCAAAACGTGAATGCCAAACGACCTAGGGATAGTCCAAACGATAGATATCTATGGCACCTGAGATTAGGTCATATAGCAGAAGATAGGATCAACAAATTGGAGAAAAATGGACTATTGAGTCCATTGACTTCCGAGTCATATCCAACTTGTGAATCCTGTCTTCAAGGCAAAATGACTAAACTCCCTTTTGTTGGACATGGGGAGAGGGCCACAGATCTCCTTGCCCTAGTACATACTGATGTGTGCGGCCCATTTGATGTGCCGGCTAGAGGCAATTTTGTCTACTTCATTACCTTTACCGATGATCTGTCTAGGTATGGGTATGTGTATCTTATGAGACACAAGTCTGAAGCCTTTGAAAAGTTCAAAGAATTCAGACATGAAGTAGAAAAACAAACTAGGAAAACCCATTAAGGTTCTTCGATCAGATCGAGGAGGTGAATACCTTAGCAGGGAATTCCTAGACTATCTCAAGGATAATGGCATAGTCTCTCAATGGACTCCACCAGGAACACCTCAACTCAACGGGGTTTCAGAACGGAGAAATCGGACTCTATTAGATATGGTTCGATCCATGATGAGCTTCACAGACCTCCCTGATTTCCTTTGGGGATACTCATTGTTAACTTCAATCTATTTACTGAATAGGGTTCCCTCTAAAACCGTTCCTACCACACCGTATGAGATATGGCACGGTAAGAAACCAAGTCTGAGTCATCTCAGAATTTGGGGTTGTCCGGCTCATGTCAAAAGACAACAAGCGGACAAGTTAGAGTTTAGGTCCTTCAGAGCTCGATTCATAGGATATCCTAAAGAGTCATTAGGATACTATTTCTACATTCCAGAAGACCACAATGTGATTGTGAGTCGACATGCCATCTTTCTTGAAAAATAGTTTATTCAAGATAGCGGCATTGGAAAATAGATCAAGCTTGATGAGAAAGTCTCACAAGCAGAACGAGCTAAGGACCAAGTGGAACCAAATCAGGTTGAGCCAATAAGAACACTACCTCCTCCACCTCGTAGATCGGAAAGAGTTTTCCGTCCCCCTGAAAGATACTTAGGTATTATTTCAGAGGATGTAGAGGAAATGTTCCTCGTAGGTAATGGTGCTCATGGTGATGATCCCAAAACCTACAATGAGGCGATATCAGATATCGACTCCGAGAAATGGCTAGAGGCAATGCAGTCAGAAATTGACTCGATGCACTCAAACCAAGTCTGGACCTTGGTAGATCCACCAGAAGGTATAGTACCTATTGGATGTAAATGGATCTTCAAGAGAAAGATTGGTGCAGATGGGAATGTGGAGACATTCAAGGCTAGATTGGTGGCAAAAGGTTATAGTCAACGTGAAGGCATAGACTATCAGGATACCTTTTCCCCAGTAGCTATGCTAAAATCCATCCGCACATTGCTTGCTGTTGCAGCCTATTTCGATTATGAAATATGGCAAATGGACGTGAAAACGGCATTCCTAAATGGATATCTTGAGGAAGATATCTATATGGAACAGCCGCTAGGTTTCACATCCAGTGATACTGATCACAAGGTTTGCAAGCTGCAAAGGTCCATATATGGACTTAAGCAAGCATCTCGGAGCTGGAACACTCGTTTCAATGATGTGATCAAAATGTTTGGTTTCATCAAAAATGAAGAGGAACCATGTGTTTTCAAAAGGGTCAGTGGGAGCGCTGTTGTCTTCCTCGTATTGTACGTGGATGACATCCTCCTTATTGGGAATGATATTCCCATGTTGACATTCAGTCAAGATGTGGTTGTCCAAGGAATTCTCCATGAAAGACCTAGGTGAAGCATCCTTTATTCTAGGAATTAAGGTCTATAGGGATAGACCGAATAGGATGCTAGGACTTTCACAGAAGATGTACATAGAGAAAGTACTAAAGAGGTTTAGTATGGAAAACTCTAAGAGGGGATTAATACCCTTCAGACATGGTATTCATCTTTCCAAGAAGATGTGCCCCAGCACACCTGAGGAAATAGAATGCATGAGCAAGATCCCTTATGCTTCTGCAATAGGGAGCCTCATGTATGCCATGCTATGTACACGACCTGATATAGCCCATGCTGTGAGTGTCACAAGCAGATATCAGTCAAATCCAGGTGAAGAACACTGGACTTCTGTGAAATGTATCCTTAAGTACTTGAGAAGAACTAAGGATATGATGCTGGTCTTTGGTAACGGAGAACTCCTGATCCAGGGATACACAGACTCGGACTTCATGTCTGATATAGATGATCGAAAGTCGACATCTGGGAGTCTGTTTGTGTGCAATGGTGGTGCTGACAGCTGGAAGAGTTCCAAGCAAACGGCGATACCATCTCATCCGCGATTACCTCGAGAAGGGTTACGTCGAGGTCAAGAGAGTCGACTCCGCAGATAATGTGGCAGACCCACTTACAAAGCCGTTGGGCCAACAGAAGATCGAAGCCCACCTTGAGAAGATGGGACTTAGACTTGTAGCCAATTGACTTTAGGACAAGTGGAAGATTGTTAGATATATGTGCCCTAGAAGCCAGAATTGGCTGACACTTGTAATACACTTCTAGGGGCAAAATTGTAATTTTGACTAAAATCAATAAATGGGTTATTTTCTATCACATATGTGTATTTAGTGTCTGTGATACATCCTTTGAGTTAATGGTAATGATAATTCATATTTTCAAGAGTTGAAAATTTAAGACATGAATAATCATTATTAACTCATAAATTGCTCCTGACCATAGGATCATCACGAGGATGGTGATTGATCCGAAAGGTTGGTGTACAATCGCTTCTCTTTAGTAGATGAGTCTTGAGTCTACGGTGTGGAGACATCCGGAGCGAGAGTACAGGTACTCGTTAGAGAACGAGGGCACTGAGCGTGACCACCTCGAGTAGTCATTAGGGAGTCTACCTTCTCGTCAATGACTGACTCGATGCTGCAGTAGTGTGTCTGGTTCTTTGACCTGAGATGCATCGGTAGTTCACCTTGAGGGTGTTATAGTTTGACTACACCATTACTCGGTCTCCTAGCCATATGGAACCCTGAGGTGTATGTTGGCTATGAGCATGTTCATTGTAGGAACTAGGATTGCATCAAGATGGAATCTATCTACCTCGGTGGTAGAGGAGTAGCCCTATGATGATCATGAGAATCAAGTCCAGAAATCCATGGCCATGGTAGAGTGAAATAATAGAAAGAGTTTCTATTTAGATTTTCACATTGGACTCGAATCGAATGATTACATCATATGACAGAGACTAGGGTTTGACGAGTTCACCTTAACCCTAATCTGATCGGGGCTCAAGATAGAAGAACTGAATCACACAGGTAGCTGCACCAAGAGGTTCACATTCAGCTCTGATGGGTTGCCACCATATACTGCTAGGTGTCACTGGTGGATTTTGGGAGCAATTAGAATGATTTAGATGATCGATCATTCTAGCTGTTCGAATCAGAAGAGTTCTGATCCATCGAAAGGAGTTTCGATGATGTCGATGATAGAGATCATGACATATCCCATTACCATACAGAACTAAACCTAACTGGGTCACACAAACAAGGGTTTGAATCTGGTGATCATCAATTGAACTGATCTAGTTCAATTGATCTGAATGAGATTCAATTAGGTTCAAGGAAATCGTGCTAGCACTCGATTGAACCTAACGTTCTTCTTTTGCTATCATAAATAAGTTGTCCTGTCTGAGCCAAAGGAGTTTGTGCTCAAACAGAGGCCTTCATATAGTCTGACAGGAGGTTGTCCAAGTCAGAAAAGGTTGTCTTATTTGTAAGACACTACCCGCCATTTTTGGTCACCTGCCATTTCTTGTTCTTTGACTTTGGTCAAAAGTCTACCTTTGACTGGTCAAACGTTGACCGTTGACACTTTGACTTTTGACCACATGTCATGCACCTATTGGAGAGCTGGTGGGGGCCTGTCCCCCTGCCAGAACCTGGCAAGGAGAAGGGTGCACGCCACCCTAGGCGTGTGCCCAAGTTGGAGGCGCCTAGGAGTCCTTGTTGGACAAGGACTCCATCTCCTTTTTGGATTCCAATTAGAGTTCTTCTAAGAACCAACTTTGACTGATCTTAGGCATCCTCTAAGGAGGAATCCAGGGGACTCTATTCCCACCAATCAGATTTAGATCTGATTTCACAAAGGGTTGTGATTGGTTGGGAAGAAGAGGAGTTGGATCACAGCTAGTCTATAAATAAGACCCTGTATCCAACTCAGATTGAATGAGATACAGAGATATGATGAGATCATAGTTTCTCCACGCCCCAAGGCTACCTCTCCCCTCCTTCTCCATGCCATAGTCTCTTCTCCCCTTGCTCTCCACATCCAAAAGGAGTTTTGGACCCTGGTTGGTGCGATTCAGATCAAAGAAAGGCGATCAAAAACAAGAAGGCTGCGCTGCTGCAAAGGACGACTGCTCATCTTCAAAAGAGTTTTGAAGATCCTCCAAATCAGATTCAGATCTGATTTTTGGAGGCGTGATAGAGAGGAAGAGGATCTCCAGATCCAACCCGAGTGGATACCGGTAGAGGCCAGGCACTTGTGTGGCTAAGATCCAGAACCTTCCGCTGCAAACAGGATCATCAACAGGGTAATAGGATTACCCAGATCAGGTAAATTAAATTTGATTTAATTTATCTTTAATTTTATTTTATTAAAATAATAAGAATCAGATCTAAAATATATCAAGATCTGATTGGGATCAAGAGAAAAATTTTTGAAATATATCTCTTGATCTGATCAGATCTGAACAAACCTGGACCGAAAAATCAGGATTTTCCTTCACGGTCTCTACAGGTGATCCACACGAAGCTGCAACAAAATCGGAGGTTCGTCGAATGAAGATCCATTTGAAGTGCTAGCTTCTTACAGATCCCTCCAAATGGTTAATATAAAATTTATTCTTTGGATATTTTGGACATTCCAAGAGATCAAGAATAAAAGAAGGATTAGAAGAGAAATCCAACCTTTGGATCTCCCATAAATCAAAAATTAAATGATTAAGAATGATCCTAAAAGAAGACACATCTTCTCTCTTCAGGACATCAACCGTTGATGTCCTAAACGGATCTCCAAATTTGGACAAGAGGAGAGCTTCTACTCTAGAAAATTTTCACACTTCTAGATCTCTTCCACTCTAATTTTTCTTATAAAAAAATCATATTAAAATTGAGAAGAAAGGATTCTCAAAAGAATCCTAAGAGAAGACTATCTTCTCTTCATTTTCCTCTCATCAGGACATGATCAAATCATGTTCAAAAGAGACCATGATGTCCCAACTCCTTAGAGCATCCATTCCCATGCCATCTTCCTCTCTCTCTCTCTCATATTTTTATCATATAAAAATCATAAAGAAAAATAATAAAGTAAACCATGAAAGAAAACAATAAGAGAAAACATTTTCTCTTACCTTTGTTTTCATCAAGACATGAACTTTTCATGTCTTAATGAAGACTTTTCCTCCATGGATATAGTCGCCCAAAAACTCCATGCCCTCCCTTCTTTTCTTTTGCCTTTTCACATGGAATCTCAGAATTTTTGACACCTTCTAAAGATTAGAATATGGCATCCAAGAAAATAAGAAGACTACGTCAAATTGACCTAGTTAAACAAGGAAACAATGGAAGAGTTTGGGGGGTGTCCAACTCTTGGATGCCTCCCCACTATTCTTGTGCATGGAGAGAAGAAAACTGTTGCCCAAGAGGAGAAAAAATTGGTGACAAAAATTAAGGTTGGCGTGGGTTAGTTTCCAAAGAGAGAAGAAGAGAGTTTTAACAAAATAAAACTCTTCCTAAGTTTGACTCATTCAAACTAACTACCAATTTTGACCAAGTCAAATTTAAATCCAAAACCTAAGATTATGGGCATGGGAAATCATTCCTTAGATGTGGAAATCTTATAAAAATCTGAAAATAAAAATAATGGGCATGGAACTTCTAAAGTGGTGCAAGGGAGAAACAAGGAATCCTAGTCTAACTAGGATTCTCATGTATTGACTAGGTCAAATTAATTTTTAATCTAATTAAAATAAGATTAGTGCAAGCCTCATTATGGATGATCCTAGTCTAATTAAAAATCTAATTAAGTTAGGTTTAAATCATATTTAAATCTAATTTAAATTCTAACTCAATTAGAAATTAGGTGCACTTAAATCCTAGTCCAACTAGAAATTATTTTTTTTCTTGCAATTGGCTTATCTAATAAACTAATTAAACTTAATCTAATTAAGTTCAAACTAATTATAATTAAATCTAATTCAATTAAAATTGATCTTAGTCCAATCGCTCAATCAAATTGAGTCAATTAGCAATCCAACTGCTAATCGATCCTCTTGTAATACTTGCATTAGGTCAAATATCAATTGCATTGAATGTTTGACCTCAGAATGATTCTCAATTATCAATTAACCATCTGATTAAGTTACAACCTCTTATTTGTGTGACCTTAAATAGGTTTGAATCTAAATTGCTAGCATAGGAACCAATTCCTGTACCAGACAAAGTAATCATCTAGCAATGGTTTTCAATGTCTGGATAGGTCGAATATATACAAGACAACATTCTTAGAATCTTGGCCCATGGTTACCATATAATTCATCCCTATGATCAATAATGCTCAAGATGACTTCGAGTATGCTATCAAATACTCATACAAGTCATCTCTATTGTGTCTTAAAATTTTACAAATCCCATGACTCCTTATGAGGATTATCCAGACCTAGGTTTTACTAAATTGAAACACAACGAGATATTTTTTTTTTGAAACTAATCAGGAGTGGTCAATCCCATCTTGACTCACACACCAACTTCATAAGTACTTGACTATACCTAGAAACCTTTCGAATCTATATTAAAAATTCAGGCAGTCTGGCACTAAAGTATAATGAGTTGCTTGCAAGTCACCATGGTGATCTCTGGTCGGAGGGATACTTATACCCATTGATCTTAGCTAGTTACTCTTGATAGTAGAGTGCTATATTGGTCACGTTCAGTATAGATGTACTCCTACATCTTACTTGGATGCCATACTAGTGTCTCCACACCATTTGGTTATGAGGACAATCAATGCATATGGCATACAACGACCTACAGTCGATAAGTTATCGTTCTTATTAATAACTTATCATTTGATCATGAATAGTTTAAGAACCATCTGATAAATCCTCCTTAATCGATTGATTATGGTTCTAAGGACTTCATCATAATTTAGGAGTTCATTTAAGAAAGATAGAACTTCTATGATGAATCAACCAAATAACTATTATTATTAAATAATTAATATACTAATTTCAATCATCTACTACTTAGATAATTGGCTTTAGAATATATTTTTCAATAAAACTAAAGCCAATCAGAACGATATCAAATATCCTGAGTTCCGAGGCGGTCGGTCAAGTTCGATGATCAATGATAAGTGCTAAAAAATATACTAATAAAAGTATTAAATTATAAAATAAATTAATCTATTTTATTAAAAATTAATATTTTTATTAATCTTATGTAGGAAAGAAGGCCACCAATGTGAAGATCTTATTTTTCTGGTTCAGATGAAAAAAATTTCAGGCAAAACGGACTTCAAACGAGCCCAGAATCGAATTTCAAAAAAAAAAAAAAAAAACCGACGCAACGCTGACGTCAGGATGACGTCAGCATTTTTCGCGGCGCACGATGGACCATCTGAAGGGTATTTTGGAAATTTCACAGCAAGAGGCACGCTCTGATTGGCTGAAGAACGCGGCGGTCCATGCAACACCGGGCTCGCGCATGGTCCACGGAGGGCAATTTGGGAATTCTGGCTGATCCAACGGGCGGTTTTCACTGAAGCTTGATCGGACGGACGAAAAGAAGGCGCTGATGGACGGCATCCGCAGCTCCCGATCGAGATCCAACGGCTGAGATTCATCCCGACGTAAAACTAAAGATCTGAAGGCTTATTTCAATGCGATCGGACGGCCCAGATTTGATCCAATGGTTGATCCAACGGCTGATATTAAATCCGACTTGATCTGGGTTATTTTAAGGGGTTTTTGAGTGGTTTTTGGACCGTTTGATCACCATCCAATGGCCAGAATTACCCAGATCTTAATTTGAGTTATTTTGGGAGTCTTAAACCTAATTTTTGATGGATTTTGGGGGGAAATCAAATTCTTTATCTATAAAAACCTATGGTTGTCGTGAAAAAAAAATGAATTAGAGAGAGACAAAGAGAGAGACGGGGAGAAAGAGAGAGAGAGAAAGAGAGAGAGAGAGAGAGGAGAGAGATAAAAAAAAGTGATTTGTGAGAAAATCAAAAAGGAATTTTTGATTTTTCTTCGACGATCAAGACATCGATCAAGGAGCCTCTTCTTCTTCGCCAAGTTCTCCACATCAAGAGCAGCAGACAATCAATTTCAGCAATCAAACAGTCTAATTTCTCTATGCTTTTTATTTTATTTGCTATTTTTGAACTTTGTTATCATGAACTAAATTTTATTTTACTAAGGCTAAGGTGTAGCCACTCTTTTGATGCAATATTCAGTATGATTTATTTTTAAATTTTATTCATGAGGAGTATATAAATCTGATCTTAATGCTTTTAGATTACTGGCCATCTTCTAATTGATCTGATGAACATAGATGTTACGGACCAAGTACATCTATGTTAATGCTTCTTGATTATATACCTTGTATTATGAATCAAATTAGAATTCATATGCATGCGGGAAATTTTAGTGCGCTTTGGACGCAGCGTATTTTAATTAGAGGGTTTCACAAAACCTAATGCATTAATATTTATTTAAATTACACCTGGACCAAAGGATAATTAATAAATATTAATAGTTTTGCTATGCCTGGACCAAAGGGTAGTGAATAAATTAGGAGACTCCACCGTCACATGAAATAAAATTAATCTAAAAATCTGAATATTGTATTGACTGAGTTGGTGAACCGATTGCCTTAGTAATCCATTGCTCTTGAATTTAAAACCCTAATAATTTACACTCTCTCTATTTAATTAAAAACTTTTAATTATTTTTTTTTATTTTTTTTTAATTTCTTATTCTCATAAATCGATCTTCTAAATAAAGCATAGGAAAGAGCTTTTCAGTACTTATTTTCCAATCCTCTAGGGACGATACTCTACTCATTCACTTTATTACTTGATCGACTGGTGCACTTGCCATAGCTATAAATTAGCACGCATCAAGTTTTTGGCACCGTTGCCGGGGATTGTGTCTAAAATAATATTGAAAATTTTGATCCTAGCTTTACTTTAGAAATTTATTTTTAATTTTTATTATTAAAAAAAAAAATTTAGTGCATGACACGTACTGGACATAGTAACTTACTACCTCTTAGATCCAGAAATTGAAAGAACTATTAGAAGACTACAACAAGAGAGAAACATGGCAGCTGAAGATCCTAACGACATCAATCTAGGAGTTGGATATGGCGACTGAAGGACAGCATGAAGCTATTCGACCAGTACATCATCCATTAAATGATTACATCACACCATCTGTAGCCGATGCAGCTTCGAGCATCAGGAGACCGCCTGTACGAGCAAACAACTTCGAAATAAAATCGGCGATGATCCAGATGATTCAATCAACTGTCCAATTCAGTGGACACATGCATGATGATCCGAATGCCCATATTTCTAATTTTCTTGAACTTTGCGATACTTTTAAAATTAATGGGGTGTCGGATGATGCTATTAGATTAAGGTTATTTCCTTTCTCTTTATGGGATAAAGCTAAAAATTGGCTTCATTCTCTTCCTGCAGGTTCTATCACAACTTGGGATGTTCCTAGCCCAAAAATTCTTAGCCAAGTACTTTCCACCTTCCAAAACTGCTAAGATGCGCAACGATATCACTTCTTTTATGCAGATGGACATGGAGACACTATATGAGGCTTGGGAGCATTTCAAGGAACTGCTGAGGAGATGTCCACATCATCAACTACCCGTATGGCTTCAGGTACAAACTTTCTATAATGGTTTATCTCCTACTAATCGATCTATGATTGATGCAGCAGCAGGAGGAACCATTAATCGAAAAAATGGAGGAAGAAGCCTTCGATCTGATCGATGAGATGGCATCAAATAGCTATCAATGGCAGACAGAGCGCATGATGCCAAAAAGACTAGCAGCTGTGCAGGGAGTAGATTGCGTGCCAACTTTACTAGCTGAAATTGCAGCCCTTAGAGCCGAAGTCAACAACTTAAAGGGAACAGCTATGCATGTTCAGAGCATTACTTGTGACCTGTGTGGAGGAGGACACGATACGAGCAATTGCCAGACAGGTAATCCTTTTGCTAAAACAACTGATACAGCTAATTATATTGGTAATTTTTTCAGGCCGCAACAAAACAATCCCTACTCCAACACATACAATCAAGGGTGGAGGCAGCACCCAAATTTCTCATGGAGCAATCAAAATGCAGCACAACAGCCACCCCCGGGATTCCAAGTACCTGAAAAGAAGTCCAACATGGAAGAGCTGATGGTCAAATTTATGCAAAACCAAGAAGCAACTATAAAAAATTTGGAAGCCAAACTTAGGCAGGACCAAACAGCAGCAATTCGAAACTTGGAGATGCAAATAGGTCAAATGGCTAAGATAATCTCCGAGAGACCTCAAGGATCCTTGCCAAGCAATACGGAGACAAATCCAAGGGAGCAAGTCAATGCTATCACCCTAAGAAGTGGTACAAAGCTGGAGGAGCCACATCAGAAGAATGAGACTGAAGAGCCAACTACAAATAAGGAACCATCAACTCAAATTCGTCAGTCACCAAAACAACCAGCAGATGGATGGTCTCCAGGTATACGATTTGCTGATCCAAATGTGAAGCCCTACGTGCCGCCACTACCATTCCCAGAGAGACAAATACAGCATCCAGATAAGGAAATTTTCTAACTTTTTCAAAATTTTAAAGAATTTACATATTAATATTCCTTTTGTAGATGCTATTACTCAAATGCCCAGGTATGCCAAGTTTCTCAAAGAAATCTTAACAAATAAGAAAAAGCTGAAGGAGCATGAGAGAATAAATTTGAATGAAGAATGCTCAGCAATACTTCAAAATAAATTACCACAGAAGCTTAAAAGATCCAGGGAGTTTTACTATCCCCTGCATTATTGGTGATTGTAGTTTTGATAAAGTTTTATGTGATTTAGGAGCAAGCATTAATCTCATGCCTTTTTCTATTTTCAGGAAGCTGGGTCTAGGAGAACCAAAGCCTACCACTATTACTCTTCAATTAGCCGACAGATCCATTAAATATCCAAGAGGTATAGTGGAGGATGTCTTGGTAAAGGTAAACAAGTTTATTTTTCCTGTTGATTTTATTGTTCTTGATATGGAAGAAGATTATGATGTACCCCTTATTTTAGGGAGACCCTTTTTAGCTACTGGAGGAGCTTTAATAGATGTTCAACAAGAAAAATTAATTCTTAGAGTCCAAGATGAACAAGTTACTTTTAATATTTTCAAAGATACTAAACATCCTGATGATAATCAAACTTATTTTTCTAATTGATATTATTGACAATCCATTATATGAGAATTCTGTAGAAAATAGGTTTGAGACTATAAAAGCGAGCAATGTCAAATTGAAAGAGGACTCGATCAAACATGAAAGTATTCCAATTGAAGTGGCACCGGATTGATCCACTTTAGAACTCAAAGAAAGTCAAGCTGAAGACTATAAATCAGAACTACTAGATAGGTTGTTTCTTTTCTTTTTAGTTTTGATCATTTTTCTTTTCTTTTATTTTTCAGTAATTTGTTGTTGCTCTTTTACTGCTCTGGTGTGTATTTTCAATTTTGCAGAAAAATCAATGAGAACTCAAGCAAAATTTCAAAGCTCCAAAGAACCAGACTGAACCAAAATCAGGTGTATTCCTTCCTATCCTTTATTACATCCTTTATTTTTCTTTCTCCTTTAAGACAATGTAGAATAATTTATATAAAAAAAAAAAAATCCATGTGTCAAGAAGAAAATCTTGAGCAAGATAAACTGGATAAGTGATAAAAGATAGAATTATTTGCTAATGAATGTAATGAGTTAAAGAAGTAGATTAGTTGGTCAACTTTTAGCAGCCTACTTAGGTCATTAAAAGATTATTAGCACTTTTTATTGCACATGCACACTAACAAGGCAAAGTAGGTATTGATTATAAGGCCAACTGAGGATTCAATTATCACTAAAAATTGGTAATTAATATACATTCTAATCAAAGAAACTTGAATTTAAGGAAAGAGCTACCTGCCTATAAATAAAGTGCAAAAGACAGAGTATATGTGGATTGCCCAAAGCCTAGTAACTGGGTCTCTGCACCTAGGTCAAGTGTGAAAATTCACGTAAAATGGTGAAGGAAAGGCCAGGATGCTCAGCACAGTAAAAAAAAAAAAAAAAAAAAAAAGAAAAGGCAGTGTGAAAGCTACCTTAATTCATGAGTATAAAATTGAGAATGTATAGAAAATTGATCAAAATAGGTGATAAGAGAAGATACTTTTGTTCTTTTAATTTAATACTGAAATGCTATAGTTAGCCATCACGAACACAAGTGCTATAGATCTTTGATGTACTCTAAGAAAGTTTTTAATTGTATTGACTGAAAAATTTGCTTCTGAAGCTCAATGCTTAGTTAGCAGTATTTTCTAAACTTTTTGACCTTTAATCCTAGATTTTATCTTTGTGATGGATAATCTTATTGAAACATGGTATTAAATAAAACATTGCTAAGGGACTAGCAATGACTAAGTTGGGGGGTGTGATAAGTGGTAAAAATATACTAATAAAAGTATTAAATTATAAAATAAATTAATCTATTTTATTAGAAATTGATACTTTTATTAATCTTATGTAGGAAAGAAGGCCACCAATGTGAAGATCTCATTTTTTTCTGGTTCAGATGAAAAAAATTTCAGGCAAAACGGACTTCAAACGAGCCCAGAATCGAATTTCAAAAAAAAAAAAAAAAACCGACGCAACGCTGACGTCAGGATGACGTCAGCATTTTTCGCGGCGCACGATGGACCATCTGAAGGGTATTTTGGGAATTTCACAGCAAGAGGCGCGCTCTGATTGGCTGAAGAATGCGGCGGTCCATGCAACACCGGGCTCGCGCACGGTCCACGGAGGGCAATTTGGGAATTCTGGCTGATCCAACGGGCGGTTTTCACTGAAGCTTGATCGGACGGACGAAAAGAAGGCGCTGATGGATGGCATCCGCAGCTCCCGATCGAGATCCAACGGCTGAGATTCATCCCGACGTAAAACTAAAGATCTGAAGGCTTATTTCAACGCGATCGGATGGCCCAGATTTGATCCAACGGTTGATCCAACGGCTGATATTAAATCCGACTTGATCTGGGTTATTTTAAGGGGTTTTTGAGTGGTTTTTGGACCGTTTGATCAACCATCTAATGGCCAGAATTATCCCAGATCTTAATTTGAGTTGTTTTGGGAGTCTTAAACCTAATTTTTGATGGATTTTGGGGGAAAAATCAAATTCTTTATCTATAAAAACCTATGGTTGTCGTGAAAAAAAAAGAATTAGAGAGAGACAAAGAGAGAGACGGGGAGAAAGAGAGAGAGGGAGAAAGAGAGAGAGAAAAGAGAGAGGAGAGAGATAAAAAAAAGTGATTTGTGAGAAAATCAAAAAGGGTTTTTGATTTTTCTTCGACGATCAAGACATCGATCAAGGAGCCTCTTCTTCTTCGCCAAGTTCTCCACATCAAGAGCAGCAGACAATCAATTTCAGCAATCAAACAGTCTAATTTCTCTATGCTTTTTATTTTATTTGCTATTTTTGAACTTTGTTATCATGAACTAAATTTTATTTTACTAAGGCTAAGGTGTAGCCACTCTTTTGATGCAATATTCAGTATGATTTATTTTTAAATTTTATTCATGAGGAGTATATAAATCTGATCTTAATGCTTTTAGATTACTGGCCATCTTCTAATTGATCTGATGAACATAGATGTTACGGACCAAGTACATCTATGTTAATGCTTCTTGATTATATACCTTGTATTATGAATCAAATTAGAATTCATATGCATGCGGAAATTTTAGTGCGCTTTGGACGCAGCGTATTTTAATTAGAGGGTTTCACAAAACCTAATGCATTAATATTTATTTAAATTACACCTGGACCAAAGGATAATTAATAAATATTAATAGTTTTGCTATGCCTGGACCAAAGGGTAGTGAATAAATTAGGAGACTCCACCGTCACATGAAATAAAATTAATCTAAAAATCTGAATATTGTATTGACTGAGTTGGTGAACCGATTGCCTTAGTAATCCATTGCTCTTGAATTTAAAACCCTAATAATTTACACTCTCTCTATTTAATTAAAAACTTTTAATTATTTTTTTTATTTTTTTTAATTTGTTATTCTCATAAATTGATCTTCTAAATAAAGCATAGGAAAGAGCTTTTCAGTACTTGTTTTCCAATCCTCTAGGGAGGATACTCTACTCATTCACTTTATTACTTGATCGACTGGTGACTTGCCATAGCTATAAATTAGCACGCATCAATTAATATCACCCTGATTTAAAATCAAAGATGATAGAGATGCAGAATATACTGGTCCTTTGATTCTTTAGCCTAGCTATGGCGCCAGTACTACGATAGGATTGGATCATTGGTGGAGGGTGCCACTTTCAATCTGCTAATGAACCTCAGCAACTATATAGCTTACATGGCAGCATCATATGCCATGATGTACTCTACGTCACTAACTGAATAGGCTAAAGTATCCTGCTTAAAATCTTTCTAGTAGATTGCTCCTACAATTAGGGTATGACCCAATATTCTCTTGTTGTCATCTTGTTTGGACTGAAATTAAAATATCCATATGTTTTAAGTCAGTATTTTCATATTTGAGTCACTGAACTTTAGTATTTCCTAAATACATAAGGATTGTTTATACAATTCTTCCAGTGATCCTCACTTAGATCAAACTAGTATCTACTCACTATCCTTAGTGAGTATACCATATCTGATCTTAAACATGAAAAATTAGATGATAACCTAATCTTTATTCCCTGTGATGCTGGAATGCCATTCTCGATTAAGAGAACTTCATCCACAAACAACATAAGGAATAACACTATAGAACATTTTGCCCATTTACAAATAAAGGGTTTATCTTTGTTCATAACAAAGACATACGTTCAAAACGTGGGTTCCAAAATTGAGATAATAGCCAAATAGGCTTTATAGGTCTTTACCTTTCTATCTGCACTACTCTGATCCTTTTGAAAATTTATTCACACCCAATGGATTTTATCCCTTCAGGTGAATCATCTAATACCTACACACTATTGATTTTCATGGACTTCAATTTTTTATTATGTGGCTCCAAGCCACTTCTCAGAGTCAGACCACTGCATTGCATCTCTATAGATGATCAGATCCTTGTTGTTCTCATCAAGCTCAATAGGAATGCCATCTCGGACCTAGACACTGAAGTATCCATCTAGCTAACATGGTACTCTATCGGATCTTGTTAAAGGTGCCACTTTAATGGGCTCTGAATTTGATCTGATCAAATCTGATTCTATAAATTTACTATATTATGTCGGTTCATCTTCTACCAGTCAAACTTTTTCAAGTTCAACTTGATAGGCATCAGTTCCTTCTTTAAAAAACTTTTTTCCAAAAAGAATGCCCTACTACTGATGAACATCTTATGTTTTTTAGCATGGTAGAATTAATCATCCTTAAACACTTATTGGATCAGGATCCAAGTTTATCTGTGTGCAGACCTTTGACATAGGTTGATCAACTCCAAACTCGAAGGTAAGACAGCTTAGGTCTATGGCGATCCATATCGCATATGGAGTCTTTACATTAGATTTACTTGGTATATTTTTAGAATAAAATAAGTAGTCACAACAGCACAATCCTGAAACAGGCAAACAAGTAAACCCTATCATGGATTGAACCATGTCTAACAAAGTTTAATATTTTTTAGATACACTATATTCTAAAAAAGAATCCACTGAGAGAGAATCTTATTCTCTCCTAGATATGTTACAAACTTACTGAATAAGTATTCGCTTCTTCGATCTGATCGAAGAGTTTCAATACCATTTTCAATTTATTTTTCTATTTCATTATTGAATCGTTTGAATATTTTAAATGATTTAAGCTAGATGCACCTATGGTAAAATAGGTCATCTGTAATGAAATATTAATATCTTCCTTTGGCATTTAAGTTCATAGGTCACATACATCACTATGTATGAGACTTAGAACTTTATCGACTTCTACATCTTTTCTATTAAAAGGTGACTTTGTCATCTTCCCAAGAAGACAAGACTCACATGCTATCAATGATTCATAATCATTGATGTCGAGATTTTTCTCTCAAGCTAATCCATTTATCCTGTTCCTGTCAAGATGATTAAGCCTATAATGTCAAAGATATACATCCATGATATAATCTAACTTGGATGTTTATAAATGTGTACATTACACTTAATAGGCTGTATAAATGTTAAATATCATTTCTTTATTGTCCATGTATTATTATATTATTATTCATAATAATATCGTAATAATCTTCTTTATTGATAAATGATAACCATCTTTGATCGAAAGGCCAATAGAGATCATATTTATCATAAACGATGGACAATGGTGACAATTACTCAAAATGACATCTTTTGAAAATAAGCTTGATAATTTCTAAAGCTAGGATTAGAACAAAACTTCCATCCCTAACATTCAGATATTTCTCACCATTTTTAAATATTTTACTTACCTAAAATCCTTGCAATAAATTGCATAGGACTCTTGGTATCTAATACCCAACTAGTAGAATTACATATAGAGAAATTTCATGATGTTATCATATAACATCCTTGATAAGCAACTCATGCTTCTTTCTCTTGTTCAGCCTGTTATGGTCAAGGGAAGCAAGATATTTCTTCTTCCTATGATTTTGCGTCTAATAATGAAGCACCATGCCTGATTTGGGTCAATTTTGGACTAATTATTTTAACTGGACTTAGAAGCTCCAATACGAACCCATTCGTACTGTTGAACTAAATTCAACTTTCGATACTAATTATCGAAGTTAGATCCCGTAAATCATCACTGTCTAATAGTGATTGGAGCAATTAGGGTTTATCCTTATTCTATGAGAAAAGAGAACATAGACCTAATGTATATGAATTATTTTAAGCCTAAAGATTTGGACTTTAGCCTTAAGGTTCTTCCACTATTTTATTCGAATTAGTAGTCTCTACCTCTAATTTGAAAAATTACTTTAATTCTCTAGTAGGTACTAGAATCCACATAGACTACACATAAGCCCGACTTTGGTTGGCCAACCCATGTGCATCACAGGTAGGTTCATTAATCAATTATTTCTTTAAACAACTTCTAGTAATTTAATTTTACCTTAGAAATCTAATCAGTAGGCTTTGGCCTCCACTGTAAGGATTCGGTTAGGTCCAACCATTAACATGACCATACTTAGTGCATTTAATCAATGAATGATTAAGCCAAACTTTGGTTGGCCAACCTAACCACCATTAGAGAGATCCTTTCAAGTTATCATATTATGAATGATAATTTTATTAGTCAATAAGCACTAGACCTTTGGGCCTCCAATGATTATTGAGTTAATGGATACATTATCATCCAACATAATGGAAGGCTATGACTCAGTTATCTCTATAACTTTATTATTTTAAGGACCTAATAATTTTAGAGAATTTAAAATTATTTATGATTTAAGGATAGAAATAACATGGACCAATTTGCTCCCACTGACTTCACTAAGTCAAATCCTTCCACTGACTTCTTAAGTCTTTGATAAGGACTAGAATCAATATCGATCCATGGGCACCTAGATCAGTCTCACTGAACAAAATTAGTCTCACTGATTTTCTATGTGACATGGGTTAGTACAAATCAATGAGCAACCTAATCAAGACCTAATTAACCATATTGGTCAGGTAAGTGAGATCAGTGGGAGGGTTTACCAAGGCTTGCCTTAGACACCATTAGAAATAGCCAGGTAAGCGGGCTGTTAATTAAAAACCATCAGTTTGGGATGCCAGACTTATCTTAGACACCAATCAATTTATCAATTTTGATTTGGTCTACCTAAAAACTCGGGCTCGACCACTGAGCCATGACCAGTATCCATTTGTTAAATGTATGAATTTTGATCAACTACAACTATTAAAGTGATCTATAGAAATGACCTAATCCTAATTAACTATTAATTAGGTTTGATAAATTTCTTAACTTACTCCATATTTAATCTAACCTTAGGTCTAATCCAGTTAAGGACCTGATCAAAACTAACCCATTATCCTTTAATCCATGTTTTATGAAATTATCTTAGGATCTTTAAATCACAAACCTAGATCCTAAATAATTACTTAATTCTCAATTAAGTTAAAGCTTATGGGTTTGGATTTATGAAACTGTAGAACTAATTTTTGGTTTAATCATTTAAAATATTTTCAAATTGGTAAACAATTTACATTGAATCATATTCAATATATGGTTTTAGGTCTGATTTACTTTGATGTTTCGATCATATCCTAGGGTTTCAAATCTAGAATTTTGCAGAAAATAAGTTTTTAATTTAAATTTTATAAAATAAATATATCATATACATTCTAGTTTCAAAACAAAAGATACATATCAACATATGTAATAATAAGATCTAGATCTAAACATAAAACATATCATATGGATCAGATCATAAATCATTTATAGTTAGATTTAAAATTTAAAAATAAATCATAAATTATTTTAGATCTCATCTAACATATTCATGATTTAGATTATTTGGATCGGTACATATTAGGACAACCTTTCTTCTATAAGGGATAAATCTTACAGCAGAATAACCTTATAGCAATATGTGCAATCCGATATTATTTAGATCTAATCTAAATAATCTAAAATAGATCTAACATTTATTTAATTTTAAATTTAAAATTAAAAAATAAATTATAAAATTACTTAGATCATATTTAACTTATTCATGATTTAAGAATAGATCAGCACATACTAAGACAATCTCTCCACTATAAGGGATAAACCTTACAGTAGGACGATCTTATAATCAATATGTGTGATCTTTAGAGTTTTATTTTTTAGATTTTATTTAATATAAATATAATTATATTATAAATGAACTTGGCTCTAATACCACTGTTAGAAAATATGCAGGGTTTCATGCATGAATTTCAAAACTTTTTTGAAAAATAACGCAGTGAAAGTTGTAAATTAAACCATTTAATCTATAAATGCATGTAACCAAATTACTAAATCCTACAACTAAGATCTATAACATGTCATAATGCATTCTCAAATATAAAAATAAAAGGATTTGGTATTGATCAAATCAATACCCTAGATCTAGAATGATTCTAGACCTGAAAACTACATCATATCTAGGTGAGAGAAGAGATCAAATCTCTTATCTTGTGCGGGTCGAGAACTTTATGGTTGATTCATGTTGTTATCTTTAGAGCCACACATGTATCCGGCCTCTACAGGTGATCCACATGAGACTGCAACAAAATTAAAGATTTGTCGAACGAAGATTCGCTTGAAGTGCTAGCTTCTTGTGGATTCCTCTAGATGGTTAATGTAAAATTTATTCTTTGGATCTCTTGGATATTCCAAGAGATGAAGAATAAGAGAAGGATTAGGAGAGAATATAATCTTTGGATCTTCTATAAATTAGAGATTAAATGATTAAGAAAGATCCTAAGAGAAGACACATCTTCTCTCTTCATGACATCAACCGTTGATGTCCTAAATGGATCTCCATATCTGGACAAGAGGAGACCTTCTCCCCAAGAAAATTTTCACACTTATAGATCTCTTCCACTCTGATTTTTCTCATAGAAAAATTATATTAAAATTGAGAAGAAAGGATTCTCAAAAGAACCCTAAGAAAAGACTATCTTCTCTTACCTTTCCTCTCATCAAGACCTGATTTACTATCTTCTCTTACCTTTCCTCTCATCAGGATATAATCAAATCATGTCCAAAAGAGACCATGATGCCCCAACTCCTTGGAGAATTCATTCCCATGCCCTCTTCCTCTCTCTCTCTCTTATATTTTTATCACATAAAAATCATAAAGAAAAATAATAAAGTAAATCATGAAAGAAAACAATGAGAGAAAATATTTTCTCTTACCTTTGTCTTCGTCAAGACATGAACTTTTCATGTCTTAATGAAGACTTTTCCTCCATGGATGTAGTCACCCAAAAACTCCATGCCCTCCCTTCTTTTCTTTTGCCTTTTCATGTGGAATCTCAAAATTTTTGGCGCCTTCTAAAGATTAGAATGTGGCATCTAAGAAAATAGGAAGACTAGGTCAAATTGACCTAGTCAAACAAGAAAACAATGGAAGCCCACTATTCTTGTGCATGGAGAGAAGAAAACTTTTGCCTAAGAGGAGAAAAAATTGGTGACAAAAATTAAGGTTGGCGTGGGTTATTTTCCAAAGAGAGAGGAAGAGAGTTTTAACAAAATAAAACTCTTCCTACGTTTGACTCATTCAAACTAACTACCAATTTTGATCAAGTCAAATTTAAATCCAAAACTTGAGATTATGGGGCATGGGAAATCATTCCTTAGTCATGGAAGTCATATAAAAATCTAGAAATAAAAATAGTGGGCGTGGAACTTCTAAAGTGGCGCAAGGCAGAAACAAGGAATCCTAGTCTAACTAGGATTCTCATGTATTGACTAGGTCAAACCAATTTTTGATCCAATTAAAATAAGATTAGTATAAGCTTAATTATGAATGATCCTAATCCAACTAAAAATCTAATTAAATTATATTTAAATTATATTTAAATCTGATTTAAATTCTCACTCAATTAGAAATTAGGTGCACTCAAATCCTAGTCCAACTAGAAATTTTTTTTTTCTTACAATTGGCTTATTCAATAAACCAATTAAACTTAATCTAATTAAATTCAAACTAATTCTAATTAAATATAATTCAATTAGACTTGATCTCAGCTCGATCGCTCAATCAAATTGAGCCAATTAGCAATTCAATTGCTAATCGATTCTCCTGCAATACTTACATTAGGTCAAACATCAATCACATTGAATGTTTGACCTCAGAATGATTTTCAATCATCGATTAACCATCTGATTAAGTTACAACCTCTTATATCTGTGATCCTATAGGTTCGAACCTAAGTCGGTAGCATAGGAATGAAGAAATACTTATATCCATTGGCCTTAGCTAGCTACTTTTAATAATAGAGTGCTATATTGATCACATTCAGTACAGATGTACTCCTACATCTCACCTGGATGCCACACTAGTGTCTCCAGACTACTTGGTTATGAGGACAACTAACGCATATGGCATATAGCAATCTACGCTCGATAAGTTATCATCCTTATTAATAACTTATCATTTAATCATGAATAGTTTAAGAACCATCCGATAAATCCTCTTTTATCGATTGATTGTGGTTCTAAGGACTTCATCATAATTTAGGAGTTTATTTAAGAAAGATAGAACTTCTATGATGAATTAGTCAAATAATTATTATTATTAGATAATTCATATACTAATTTCAATCATCTACTACTTAGATAATTTATTTTAGGAAACATTTCCCAACACATCTCTATGCCACCCTTCTCTACTCTTCTCCTTCTTCTCCATGCCTAAAAGGTGTTAGATATGTGTGCCCTAGAAGCCAGAATTGGCTAACACTTGTAATACACTTCTAAGGGCAAAATTATAATTTTGACTATAAATAATAAAATAGATTATTTTTTATCACATAAGTATTGATAAGCATCATAAATTCATCAATAAAAGTATTAATTTATTAATTAATTTATATTAATTTTTAAAAATTATTAATCAATTTATATATAATTTTTAAAAAATTCATATTTTTATTAATTAAAAAATTAATTAAAAAAAAATAAAAATTAAAAAATAAAATTTTGTTATCAATAGAAAGAGCTCATTTTTTTGATCATAATAAAATAAATTTTGAGTAAAATAGAGCTAAAATAGAAAAGATATGAATTTTTAAAGATATAAAATAAATAAAAATTAAATTAAAAAATGGCTCAGTCGACTCCGTAAGCCGAGCCACCAAGCCATCAAAGCCTACTCAGCCATTGAAGCCATCAATCAGTCCATGATCCATGCATGAACCGCTAGCTTAGCAGAAACCGATGAATCAAAAATTGCCACGTGGCGGACCTAGACCCTTAAAGGGTCCACAGAAATTTATCGCAGCTCATAGGGTATTTTGGTCTTTTCACTCAGCAATAAGAGCGCTGATTGGCTATGATGTGTGGTGCGGCCGGTCCATGCGGTCCATGGGAACAGTAATTGTGCGATCAGATGGCTGCGGTTGATTGCAGTCAAGATCGGACGGCGGTGGTGATTTTTCGGGTTTGATTCAAATTCTATCAGTGATCTGATGCGATCCAATGGCCAGAAAATCAAGTGATGAAGATCCAATGGTCCAAAATGCTCCTGATGGTGATCGAAACTCCCGAAGCATGATTTGCAGCCAGATTTCCTCCATTAGGCGCAATCCAACGGTCAGAAATTGATCCGACCCAATCTGGGCTGATATGCATCCGATTTTGATGATTTTTAGACCATTGGATTCCTATTGAATGGCCAGATTTCACCAGGCTTACCAAAGTTGTATCAAAGCTATTTTGATTCAAATTTTATTCAAATTTCTTTGTATTTTGATGATTACAAAGGCTATTAGTCCCACATTGCCTTTAGAAAAAAATATCCAGCCCTCCTAGCTCTATAAAAAGGATTCCAGGCCTCCAGAAATGAACATCTCCGATCAAGGTAAAGCTTTGGTACAGGGCGAAGCTAGGCTATGGGTTAAAGGCTACTTCGAAGCAATGGGTGTCGAGAAAAAGAGTCGGGCTTCTACACCATCTTTCTGCCAATGCCGATCCAAGATCAGAGATCAGGCTATTTTATTCTTTTTTTAAATTCCATGTATTTAAATTTTGAAATTGTAATTAATAAAAATTTTATTTTTTTGCACTTTAATTTCTTGCTTTTTATTTTTATTATAATTTAATTTCTGCACTTTAAATTATTGCTTTGCAAGTAGATGCTAAGATCTAACTAGTAGATCTTAGTACCAAGTTTAAATTCCTGCATCTTTTTATTTTTCGACTTCATTTTTTATCCCAAAACTCTTCACTTTTACTTTTCAAAAATCAAAGATTTCAAATCTAAAAATACTACCTTCCCTATGGATTTGACCTGACTCACCACTATCTACGCATTTTCAATGATTTTAAGAAGTCAGATTAAACTGATAAACACGATCTCTTAACGACAACATCGCATCCCTATCAAGTTTTTGGCGCTGTTGCTGGGGATTGTTTTTGATTTTTGATTTTGATTTCTTTAATTTATTTTAAATAAATTAAAAATAATTTCAGCAAATGCTTCCTATCAAATTTTTGGCACCATTGCCAGGGAATGTTTTTGATTTTTGATTTTGATTTCTTTGATTTATTAAAAATAATTTCGGCAAACGCACCAAGTTTTTAGTGTCGTTGCCGGGGAAGGCACGGACATTAAATTTTTGATCTTTTTAATTTTTCTATAAATAAATTATAAATAAAATTTTTATTTTCTTATAAATATTGCTTGCTAATTTTTTTTATTATTTTGTAGAAAAAGAGATTAAAGAATAAAATGAACCAGGAGTTTTGCTTGGTGAGATCAATCCTAACCCTAATTCTCTTTTCTTTTTATTTATTTATTTACTTATTTTATTTTTAAATTAATTTTAAAAAAATATCCATTTAAACCTAATTAAAAGTCTCATGATAAGATTAGAAATCCTAACTGCTTAGAGCATGCATCATATTATTTTTATTTTTATTTTTATTTTTATTTTATTTTTTATTTTTTTGGTGATTGCTGGAGGTAAGGTAAGCCTTTCAGAATTCAATTAGTTCATGCATCTAGTTTAAATTGCATAGAACCCTTTGATTGAAAATTTTTTGTGCATATTCATATTAAACCAAATTAAGGGCACAACCCAATTAAATAAGATAAGGTGGGGATTTGATCATCCTTCCTTGGCCCACAAACAACCAACCAACATCCTGCATTGACCTAAGCCTTTAATTTTAAAATCAATTAGACATCAACCCTAGGAACTCGAGCTCAATAGGATAAGGAACCCTAAGAGTTGAACCAGGTTAGGATAAGTCAATTTGATTGGTGTCTAGGAAAGTGGTTCAGGGATGATTGGGCCCGAAGGAAGGTGGTTTCTAATTGGTTCCGTTCGCTTACCTGGCCAAGCATAATTGGTGTCTAAGGCAAGCAACGGGGGGACTCCCACCGATCTTACACTTACCTGGCTAGTTGATTGACTAATCCTACACTTGGAGGACTTGATGGTGACCTTGGCAGTTAGGAGCTGTCTAGATTTGCGATAATCTTTAGTCAAGATTGAGTGATCAACTTGATTGCTAACCAACATCAAACCTAATTAAACCTAATTCTTTTCTCTCTTTTTAGTTCTAGGACTCCTTAGGACCTCTTCTTTAGAACTCTTCTTTCTTTCTTCTTCTTTCTCCTATAAAAATAAAATAAAATAAAATAAAATAAAAATTAAATTTAACTAACTAAAAAATATTAAAAATAATAATTAAATTAAATTAAATTAAATTAAATTAATAAATAAAATAATTAATATAATAAAATAATAAAAATAATAAAAAAATTCTAAAAATTTTTGAACCATACATTAGGATTACACTAATACATGCATGGTAGGAAGTCGCTTTTAGTTGAACTTAATTGAATGGTTGATTCACATTAAACATAATAATCAAATGGCTAATCTGAATCTAATAGTCAAAAAATTAGATAAAGTTGACCTTCTTGCTCAGAAAATAGATCAACTCCTAATCCTAGGTCAACAATCTTCTGCACAATTCACATAATCTTCTAATTATCAGAAGATTTATTCAATCTGTGCTAGTCCAACCCATCATGTGAGTGAATATCCTATGACTGCACAGTTTTCATATTTTATCCAAGAATAAGTTCAAGCTACTCAAGGATACTCCAAATTGATTAATGACCCATTTTTAAATTCATATAATCCAGATTGGAGTAACTTTAATTTTTCTTGGACATCCCAACAGACTCAGGCTCAGACCCAAATTTCACTTGAGCAAAATTATCAAAATAGATCCCAATATCAAAATTATGCCTATAATAATGGTCAGCCTAGTCAGTTTATCCAGCCATCATATTATAATCAGCCCTCATACCCACCTCCTCAACAGACCAATCTAGCTGATGATAGATTTAACCAACTTCAACAATTGATTCTGACTCAACAGCAATCTATTGCTAAGCTAGAAGCTCAAATTAGGATAATTAGTTGAGTCTAACATGAGGAGAGAACTAGATCAACTACCGAACCTACCAATTTCAAACAACCCACCTAATGTCCACCAATCACCTGGACCAAGTTATCAATTTAATGTCTCACCTAAGAATCCCTAATTTGAGAATACCAAAGTAATTCCTGAACTTAAAAGCTATAGGATTCTTATGGACCCATACCAAGACCAGGTGAGAGAGGCTAGTACTGATGCTAGCCAAAATAAAAATTTAGAGAAACTGGTTAGTACTGAGACTAACCACATAGAAGAACCCGAAGCCAGAAATTAGTACTGATGCTAGTTCTAGTTTAAATGAGATAGAAAATAAAGGGAAAAAGAGAATAGATGATTTATCCGAGACTTATAAACCTAATGTCCTATTCTCTTCAACCCTAGAAGCTGGTTCTTCTTACAAAAATCAAGAGGCATGTAATGAAATGTCAATGGAGTTGTTTAAGCAAGAACCATAATAATTTACCTCCAAAATTAAAATTGCCTTTAGTCACCATTCCAGCACCCATTGAATCAAACTTAACTCCTAATACAAAAACTCCATTCATGAGCATTTTAGAAAAATAAATAGGAAAAATTCTTAATAAACATGGGTCTGAGAATGAAATCATAAATTATATTCCCTAAAATTAATAGTGAATATATCAATAATGGGATTATAAATCATCTTTCTAAGATTGGCAATCCAAAACCATTGGAAATTTGTCAATCCAATATTCGACACATAGGATAGTGAGCTGCATTGTGTCTGGCTGAAGATGGTAAACTTAGCGCTTGTTGGGAGGCAACCCAATATTTAGTTTTTATCTAATTTATCTTTTTAGTTTATTTTTTTTAGGATAATTTGAATAAGTTGGAGGGAGAGCTCAAATTTTCAAAGGCATGTGCTGGACCAAAAATATACTGAGTTAGGTGTATTCTTCCATGTTCTTTATTACATCCTTTATTTTTTCTTTTTTCTCCATTGAGGACAATGTCGATTAAGTTGGGGGGAGAGAAAAATAAAAATTTTAAAATTTTAAGTCCTCAAAAAAAGTTAGTATTTAGTATTTAGACACCTGATTATGCTTAAGAATCGAATTAAACTAAGCATTTTTAAAAGAAAATTGATGCACAGATCAGAGAATCTATGAGATATTGAAGGAATCAAGTATTAAGAAAATTCAATAAAGAGTTAAGTCTAGAATATAAAAAGTTTTTCCTTGGAGCATTTCTAATTATTTCTACTAGCATCAAAGAAAAGTCTACTTTTTATAGGCTTGTGTAGGGTAACTATACATTTCTTCATATAAAAAATTTATTTTAATAAAATAGTATTCAAGTACTTCTCACTGAGTAATAGGGCCTCTTTGCCTAAGCAAGTATTGAGTTTCGTATGAAAAGATGGGAAGGGCAAAGAAGCTCGTTGTAAAGCTAGTCTTAACTCGTAGCCTATTTGATTCGAGCTAGTAAGCCCGAGGGGTATTCTATACCTAGTGCCCTAAAGCCAACTGGTTTGGGAGTCATTGGCCCAAGACTCGCTACATGGATCAAATAGAAAGCTTAAGGAGTTAAGACACTCAATAGTGGTACAACGTTAAAAAAAAATTAAAAAAAAAAACATTGATTTCCTACCGAGTAATCAAGTCCCGTTGTCTAAGTAAGCAATGATATTTATGTCAAAAAATGAGCAATGTGAAAATAAAAATTAATAAATAAAGGATGGAAGTAGCAATACACTTGCCTATATGAAAGTTTAGACAAATCAGAGATAAAGATAGGATAATTTAGAAAAAATTCTGAAAAATTTAATATTCTTTACTTAATTTTTCTATTGATAAGTATTAATACCCCAATGATATGTCTCATTTAAGCTCTACTGAATATCAATGGCCATTTTGAAAATTGCTTAGGTAAAATTCGAAACTCTAAAGTTAAAAGATATTTAAAACTAAATTCTTTCTTTACTCAAGGACGAGCAAAGCTTAAGTTGGAGGGTGTGATAAGCATCATAAATTCATCAATAAAAGTATTAATTTATTAATTAATTTATATTAATTTTTAAAAATTATTAATCAATTTATATATAATTTTTGAAAAATTCATATTTTTATTAATTAAAAAATTAATTAAAAAATAATAAAAATAAAAAAAATAAAATTTTATTATCAATAGAAAGAGCTCATTTTTTTGATCATAATGAAATAAATTTTGAGTAAAACAAAGCTAAAATGGAAAAGATATGAATTTTTAAAGATATAAAATAAATAAAAATTAAATTAAAAAAATGGCTCAGTCAGCTTCGTAAGTCGAGCCACCAAGCCATCAAAGCCGACTCAGCTATTGAAGCCATCAGCTAATCCATGATCCAGGCGTGGACCGCCAGCTCAGCAGAAACCGACGAATCAGAAATTGCCACGTGGCGGATCTAGACCCTTAAAGGGTCCACAGAAATTTATCACGACTCATAGGGTATTTTGGTCTTTTCACTTAGCGATAAGAGTGCTAATTGGCTATGGTGTGCGGTGCGGCCGATCCATGCGGTCCATGGGAATAGTAATTGCGTGATCGGATGGTTGCGGTTGATTGCGGTCAAGATCGGATGGTGGTGGTGATTTTTCAGATTTGATTCAAATTCTATCAGTGATCTGACGCGATCCGATGACAGAAAACTAAGTGATGAAGATCCAACGGTCCAGAATGCTCCCGATGGTGATCAGGATTTTTGAAGCATGATTTGCGGCCAGATTTCCTCCATCAAGTGCAATCCAATGGTCAGAAATTGATCCGACCCGATCTGGGCTGATATGCATCCGATTTTGATGATTTTTGGACTGTTGGATTCCTATTGAATGGTCAGATTTCACCAGGCTTACCAAAATCATATCAGAGCTATTTTGATTCAAATTTTATTCAAATTTCTTTATATTTTGATGATTACAAAGGCTATTAGTCCCACATTGCCTTTAGAAAAAAATATCCAGCCCTCCTAGCTCTATAAAAAGGATCTTCCAGGCCTCCAGAAATCAACATCTCCGATCAAGGTGAAAGCTTTGGTACAGGGCAAAGCTAGGCTATGGGTTAAAGGCTGCTTCGAAGCAACGGGTGCCGAGAAGAAGAGCCGGGCTTCTACACCATCTTTCTGCCAATGCCGATCCAAGATCAGAGATCAGGCTATTTTATTTTATTTTCTTTTTTTTTAAATTTCATGTATTTAAATTTTAAAATTTTAATTAATAAAAATTTTATTTTTTGCACTTTAATTTCTTGCTTTTTATTTTTATTGCAATTTAATTTCTACACTTTAAATTATTGCTTTGCAAGTAGATGTTAAGATCTAACTAGTAGATCTTAGTACCAAGTTTAAATTCCTGCACCTTTTAATTTTCACTTTTTATTTTCCAACTTCATTTTTTATCCCAAAACTCTTCTCTTTTTCTTTTCAAAAATCAAAGATTTCAAATCTAAAAACACTACCTTCCCTGTGGATTCGACTTGACTCACCGCTATCTATGCATTTTCAATGATTTTAAGAAGTCAGATTAAACTGATAAACATGGTATCTTAACGACAACATCGCGTCCCTATCAAGTGTATTTAGTGTCTGTAATACATCCTTTGAGTTAATGGTAATGATAATTCATATTTTTAAGAGTTAAAAATTTAAGACATGAATTTTCATTTATTAACTCATAAAATGCTCCTAACCGTAGGATCATTATGAGGATGGTAATTGATCCATAAGGTTAGCGTAAAATCACTTCTTTATAGTAGATGAGTCTTAAGTCTACGATGTAAAGACATCAGAGTGAGAGTACAGGTACTCATTAGAGAACGAGGGCACTGAGCATGACCACCTCGAGTAGTCATAAGGAAGTCTACCTTCTCATTGATGACTGACTCGATACTGCAGTGGTGTGTCTAATTCTTTGACCTGAGGTGCATCGACAGTTCACCTTGAGGGTGTTATAGTTTGACTACGCCATGACTCGGTCTCCTAGCCATTCAAAACCCTGAGGTGTATGTTGGCTATAGCATGTTCATTGTAGGAATTGGATTGCATCAAGATGGAATCTATCTACCTCGATAAAAGAGGAGCAGTCCTATGATGATCATAAGAGTCAAGTCCCATAAGCCCATGGCCATGGCATAGTGTGAAATAATAGAAAGAGTTTCTATTAAGATTTTTACATCGGACTTGAATCGAATGATTAAATCATATGATAGAAATTAGAGTTTGACGAGTTCATCTTAACCCTAATCTGATCGGAGCTCAAGATAGAAGAACTTAATCACACAAGTAGCTGCATCGAGAGGTTTATTTTTTAGTTTTGATGGGTTGCCATCATATGCTGCTAGGTGTCACTGATGAATTTTGAAAGCAATTAGAATGATTTAGATGATCGATCATTCTAAGTTGTCTGAATTAAAAGAGTTCTGATCCATCGAAAGGAATTTCAATGATGTCGATGATGGAGATCATGATATATCCCATTACCATATAGAACTGAACTAACTGGGTCACACAAAAAGGGTTTGGATCTG
>QRFJ01005286.1:0-27149 GCA_006176705.1 Cocos nucifera | reverse complement strand
TCGTCTATGCCAAACTTACCTTAGACACCAAATTGTTGAGTCAGAACCAATTGGGTTAGCCTACAATCCAGACTCTAACCTCTGAGCCTAATTAGGTCTTGCTTGATCGTGACTCGATCTTGACCCAGACTTAATCCTATTAGGCTGGTCAATTTAAGCATTGTTGATCCCATCTAACCAACTCTTGATTCGGTTTGATCAACCGCTTAGACCTAATTGAGCTACCCAAGCCCGAACCCAGTATTATGAATATGTCTTAGATCTGAAATTCTCAATTTTAGACCTAATTAATATTCCATAAACTTAATTCTTAATTAAGTAGGGTTCATAAACAAAATATGCACAATAAATCCTAGGGTTTCAGGATCTAGGGTTTTGCAGAAAGTAAGTTTTGGGTTTCTGATTAAGGACGAACACGCAGCACCCCTACACATCATAAGAACACCCCATCGAATGGGAAGAGAGGGCCTTTAAACCCTTCTTCGTTCTTATGACCGGACGGCCAAGAGGAACGCCTTAATCAGGAACATGTCAATACTACAAAACAGTATCAGATCTATATCATATATCTCATATACAAATTTAGATCTAATCATGGCATATTTTGCATACATCTCATGTATCAAATCATGCATGTTTTCAGATCTAAATTATCTCATAATAATCTAAAAAATTAGATTTAAATTGATCTAATCAAAATAAATTCTAATCTAGACAATTATGTAGAACTATTCTACAACTAGTCTAGACATGCATCAATCATATCTCATATGATATTTAAAAATTAAATAATTTTTATTTGCTATTTTTTAGATGTTATTATAACACTTATAATATCAAAAAATAGTAAATAAAAGATCTAAAATATGATTTAATCAGATTAAATCAAAAACATGCAAGAACTATTCTATAGAACTATTCTATTCTAGAACTAGTCATGCATATCTTCTAATCTTAGATCCAAATCATTTAATTTTAATTTTTTTTGATTTCAGATCTGATCACATCTCATGTGACATCTAAAATCACTTTTATTTTCTAATTAAAATAAATTTAAAATCAGATCTAAACAATTTTAGAACCATGGCTCTGATACCAGTTGAAGGGAAATCCTGATTTCCCGGTCCAGGTTCGTTCAGATCTGATCAGATCAAGAGATATATTTCAAAAATTTTTCTCTTGATCTCAATCAGATCTTGATATGTTTTAGATCTGATTCTTATTATTTTAATAAAAATAAAATAAAATAAGATAAATTAAATCAAATTTAATTTACCTGATTTGGGTAATCCTATTACCCTGTTGATGATCCTGTTTTGCAGCGGAAGGTTCTGGATCTTAGCCACGCAAGCGCCTGGCCTCTACCGGTATCCACTCGGGTTGGATCTGGAGATCCTCTTCTTCTCTATCACACCTCCAAAAATCAGATCTGGATCTGATCTGGAGGATCTTCAAAACTCTTTTGAAGATCTGCAGTCGTCCTTTTGCAGCAGCGCAGCCTTCTTGCTTTTGATCGCCTTTCTTTGATCTGAATCGCACCAACCAAGGTCCAAAACTCCTTTTGGACGTGGAGAGCAAGGGGAGAAGAGACTATGGCATGGAGAAGGAGGGGAGAGGCAGCCTTGGGGCATGGGAAATTGATCTTTCAATTCATTTCTCATTAATTGAGTTGGGCGCAGGGTCTTATTTATAGACTAAGCTTGTGATCCAACTCCTCTTCCTTCCCAACCAATCACAACCCTTTGTGAAATCAGATCTAAATCTGATTGGTGGGAATAGAGACCCCTGGATTCCTCCTTAGAGGGCGCCTAAGACCAGTCAAAGTTGGATTCTTAGTAGAACTCTAATTGGAATCCAAAAAGGAGATGGAGTCCTTGTCCAACAAGGACTCCTAGGCGCCTCCAACTTGGGCTCACGCCACCCTAGGGTGGCGTGCGCCCTTCTCCTTGCCAGGTTCTGGCAGGGGGACAGGCCCCCACCAGCTCTCCAATAGGTGCATGACATGTGGTCAAAAGTCAAAGTGGTCAATGGTCAACGTTTGACCAGTCAAAGGTAGACTTTTGACCAAAGTCAAAGAACAGAAATGGCAGGTGACCAAAAATGGCAGGTAATGTCTTACAAATAAGACAACCTTTTCTGACTTGGACAACCTCCAGTCAGACCATATGAAGGCCTCTGATTGAGCACAAACTCCTTTGGCTCAGTCAGGACAACTTATTTATGATAGTAAAAGAAGAACGTTAGGTTCAATCGAGTGCTAGCACGATTTCCTTGAACCTAATTGAATCTCATTCAGATCAATTGAACTAGATCAGTTCAATTGATGATCACCAGATTCAAACCCTTGTTTGTGTGACCCAGTTAGGTTCAGTTCTGTATGGTAATGGGATATGTCATGATCTCTATCATAGACATCATCGAAACTCCTTTCGATGGATCAGAACTCTTCTGATTCGAACAGCTAGAATGATCGATCATCTAAATCATTCTAATTGCTCCCAAAATCCACCAGTGACACCTAGCAGTATATGGTGGCAACCCATCAGAGCTGAATGCGAACCTCTTGGTGCAGCTACCTGTGTGATTCAAGTTCTTCTATCTTGAGCCCCGATCAGATTAGGGTTAAGGTGAACTCGTCAAACCCTAGTCTCTGTCATATGATGTAATCATTCGATTCGAGTCCAATGTGAAAATCTAAATAGAAACTCTTTCTATTATTTCACTCTACCATGGCCATGGATTTCTGGACTTGATTCTCATGATCATCATAGGGCTACTCCTCTACCACCGAGGTAGATAGATTCCATCTTGATGCAATCCAGTTCCTACAATGAACATGCTATAGCCAACATACACCTCAGGGTTCCATATGGCTAGGAGACCGAGTAATGGTGTAGTCAAACTATAACACCCTCAAGGTGAACTGCCGATGCATCTCAGGTCAAAGAACCAGACACACTACTGCAGCATCGAGTCAGTCATTGACGAGAAGGTAGACTCCCTAATGACTACTCGAGGTGGTCACGCTCAGTGCCCTCGTTCTCTAACGAGTACCTGTACTCTCGCTCCGGTGTCTCCACACCGTAGACTCAAGACTCATCTACTAAAGAGAAGCGATTGTACACCAACCTTCCGGATCAATCACCATCCTCGTGATGATCCTATGGTCGGGAGCAATTTATGAGTTAATAATGATTATTCATGTCTTAAATTTTCAACTCTTGAAAATATGAATTATCATTACCATTAACTCAAAGGATGTATCACAGACACTAAATACACATATGTGATAGAAAATAACCCATTTTATTGATATTAGTCAAAATTATAATTTTACCCCTAGAAGTGTATTACAAGTGTCAGCCAATTCTGACTTCTAGGGCATATATATCTAACAAAAGGCTTGATGGTGCAGCAGTCAAGGAGGATATCTTAGTAGAGAGTGCAAGGAGCTTCTTAAAGAGACCAAGAGCAGGTCTTAGAAAAAGCTAGGGATCTTAGGATACGCCAAGAGCATCAAGAAAGTCAGGAGTGTCCTAAAATAGCAGAGTTGCCTAAGGACAGAGGCTGAGGCTTGATGTAGAGGCTAAGAAGATCACAGAGTGTCCAGGGATGTCGAGGATCTTGGACCAGTAGATATGTGAGGGAGATCTTCTTGGGATTACTATAAGAGCATTGTATAGGTAAGTATTCTGGATTGAGAGAGAGAATTGATGAGTTGAGATTATATCTCCTCTGTTATTCTTTCTCGGTAGTGAAGCATTACATGTCCCATGGCTGTAGGCACTTAGATCGAACCACGTATATGATTGTGTTTATTTATCTTCTTTTATCTTTTCATAGCAACAGGTGGTGCCATATCTCCTATAGGTAATCTTGGGTGGGTGATCCATGTTTCACAATTGATGGATCTATCCTAACAGATAAGGAGTGGATGAAGGGGTGGATGAAGTTTAGTAGGCTCTCGTCAGAATATAAGATTAGACTTCAAAATTTTTTTTGATTTTGCTATAGAAAAATTTGAGGACCACAGACTTATCCAATATCCTTGTAAAAAGTATATGGATGGGTTGTGGCTACCTCGTCAAGATGTAAATGATTACCTCACCATTTATGGCTTTAAACTCAATTATGAAATTTATTGGAATCAATATGGTGAGGGTAGGCTACAAGGAGGTGATCAACATGATAGAGGAGTGGAGCAAATGATTCATGATATATTTTCATTTATTGGCCATAATGATGGTGCATCTACGTCCATGCATGATCCTATAGTTGGTGGTATGACAAACTATGATGATGTGGAGAAGGTCTACAAGTTGATAGAGGGTACTAATGTTCCATCATATCCTGAATGTGAAAAGATGGTGAAGCTTAAGTTCTTAATCTAGTTGTACCATGTGAAATACTCCAATGGGTTCAGTAATAATGGAGTAAACTGCATACTAGAGCTTTCGAAAGACATTCTTCCAGACAATGCACAAATCTCAAAGAATAATTATGAGGCATCAAAGATTATCAAGATACATGCATGTCCTAAAGATTGCATGCTCTACTAGGAGAGGGATGCCAACCGGAATGAGTGTATGATGTGTGGTGTATCAAGATGAAAATAGAATAAAGACGACACATCGACCCATATACCTCAAAGTTGATATGGCACTTTTCTTTGATTTTGAGACTACAAAAGTTATTTATGTCGGCAAGAACATCAAAGGACATGAGATGGTATGAAGAGGACCAAACAAAAGATGATGCATTGAGTCATCCAACCGATGGAGAGGCATGGCAGAAGTTTAATGAAATACATCCCAATTTTGTGCAATAGATACGTAATGTGAGATTAGGCTTGTCATGTGATGGTTTCAACCCGTTCAAGCATATGAATTCTGCCCATAGTATATGGCCAGTATTTATTCATATTTACAACCTTCCACCATAGATGTGTATGAAAAAATTCTTTGCTTTCATGATAGTGCTCATCCCTGGATCGATGGAGGTAGGTAATAATGTTGATGTCTATTTACAATCTTTTATTGCCAAGCTAAAATAGTTGTAGAGTATTCAAGATGTTCTAACTTTTGATGCTTTGTTGAATGAGTCATTCTCCATGCATGTAGTGCTTTTATGGATAACAAATGACTTTCCAACCTATGCCCTAATGTCGGATTGGAGCATGAAAGGTGAGCTAGCATGCCCCATTTATGAAAAAATATTTGATCTAGAAGGTTGACACATCGAAGGAGCTTTAGCTATATGGGGCATCAATGTTTTTTCCATTAAAACCATCCATATAGAAGGGATGCCGCTCCTTTGATAGCATTGTTGAAGAAGGTGAATCACCTAGCCGGATGTCTGGGAGTGAGGTATTGAGAGAGTTGGATGGTCTCAGTATTGAATTTGGAAAAGATAATCTGATTGATGGTAAGAAGAGGAAGCATTGATCAAAGGAAGATGACATACACTTTAATTGGAGGAAAAGTGCATCTTCTTTGACTTTCCATATTAGGAGATAAATTTATTGCACCACTGCTTAAATGTAATGCATATTGAAAAGAACGTGTGCAAGCTCCTATTAGCAACAATCTTGAATATCAAGGATAAGACCAAGGATGACTTGAATTTTCGATTTGACTTGAAAGAATGGGGTATTAGAAGATCACTCCATCTGGAGCCAGTAAGGAAAGAATAGTGGAGGCTCCCTCATGCATTCTACATTATGAATGCCTCCGAACGGTCCATATTTCTTCGTGTATTGGAAAACATAAATATTCTAGATGGATACTCAAGCAATGTATCAAAATGTGTGAATAGTAAAGATGTCCAACTTGGAGGATTGAAGACTCATGATTATCATGTGCTGATGCAGGAATTGATCCCAATAATTATTTACCACATGTTACCAAAAAATGTCAAAATGATTGTTATTCATTTTTGCAACTTTTACGGAGATATTTGTGCGAAGTGGTTGCTTAAGAAAGATGTGAAAAAAATGAAGGCAAGGGCAATGACTATATTATGTGTCTGGAGAAGATATTTTCACCATCATTTTTCATGATTATGATGTATCTCACCATACACCTTGCAGAGAAAGTTGCTCTTGGAGGCCCAATATTCTACTAATGGATGTATCTTATTGAGAGGAACATTCAAACTCTGAAATCTTATATAAGAAATATGAATTGCTTGGAGGGATCCATAGCAGAAGATTATTTGGATCAAGAGTGTATGAATTTTTGTACCATGTATTTAAACAAGCTCGAGACACATCGTAATCGACCAATGAGAAATCAAGATGATTAGTATGAGCCAATTGAGCCTACATTTGAGTATATTCCACAGTCAGATGAATTTTCTACTTTATATCACCTCACTGATTTGAGCATTGAGGAAAGGGATAAGGCGCACCGCTACGTGCTCTTCAACTATGATGTCATTAAGCCATACATAAGGTGAGTCACTCAGCCTTATTTATTTCATAATAATTAAAAAAAATATCTAATTATACATAAATTTATTTTTTGTATATGTAGTAAATACAAGAAGGTCATAAGAGTAAAATACGGTGCTCTAAGTATGCGGGAGAAAGAGAAAATGCATAGCAAAGAATTTTCTAAATGGTTTAAAGATCATGTAAGTGATTATATATTTTTGTCTTGTGCAACTTATTTGAACATATTTACTAACTAGGTGTCATCTTCTTAATTAGGTATGGAGATTATTGCTTGGTGATGTGATCCCTAAAATGTGTGCTCCTTCAATGGACCCTAATCGTACCGTGCATGAGTATAAACAGCTTATCATTAATGGCTATAGGTTTAATATTCATAGCAGGTCCATAAACATGACAACGCAAAATAGTGGCATGATGTTGAGCACCACCACAGGGTGTTATGCTAGCTCGAGAGATTCACAATGTCATATAAAGGATTTGAACTATTATGGGGTGGTGGAGAAGATAGTCATCTTAGACTATTATTCTAAGGAAAGGATTGCATTGATGAAGTACGATTGGTTTGACACCTTGTTACAATTAGGGATGAAGACTGATGAGTGCAGTTTCACTCTCGTCAACATGCAATGCTATCTCTGTACTAAAGAATCGTATATATTTGTCTCCCAAGCTAGTCAAGTCTTCTACGTTAGTAATCCCTTGAAGCCTCAATGGGATGTTATTGTGAGGATGGTGCCTGGGTATATCTTTGATGATACTGAGGTTGATGATAATGTTAGACCATGCATGTAAAGTACTCTAGGATAAAACTTACCTAGTACTATCGAGGTCCCAGATATATTTGTTAAGAGCAATAGTGATGTCCATATTATAGATGCTACTAGATGATGACTTCAAAATTTTGATATAAATATTATAATTTATTTATTAATGCTCTACTAATATTATTGTTCAATATGTTATATTGGTTAATATTCATTAACATTGCAGGTCATGATGGCACCGAAATACCATCTAGCTTTCACCCCCATCTCTCGACTGGTTACGTAGAGCTCCGCATCGAAGTCGCAGGTGGAGCATACTCCATCTACATTCACATCGACTATGCAGGGACCATCGGTATCTACTCTTTCACTGACATCTACTCTACCGACATCTAAGCCTCCATCATTAGGCACATCTCTGACACATGCTCTACCCACCGATGAGTCTCTTCTGGCATCCACGTCACATGATCCCATGGCCAGTGAGTGTACATTTTTATTATATCATTTATTTATTTATTTATATAATTATTATCACTCTTATATATTTGCATAATATATTTTTATTATAGGTGCACATCCTGTAGGATATTTTACAGTCCCACATGCATGCTGCATATGTGGAACCACCTGCATCAGGTGATGGTGGACTACGACATGGAGGGAAGGCTAGTAGAGGAGACCGCACGAGAGATGCATTCCTTCCTTGGAGTTCTTATGACGTAGTCTGACATCATTCCAATATTGCCTATAGACTGATGATTGATGGACGCTGATGTTAGGGACTGGGTATGGAAGGAGAAATGGATAAGTATATCTTAGTTATATTTATATATTTGATATTTTTACACTATTTTATTCATATAATTTCGTAACTGACTTTTGATAATTTTGTACAGAGGAGGTACAACTTTTTAGATCATGAGAGAGTTCGAGATGCCTAACTGAAGAAGATTGGCGAGTTATACCAGAACTACAAGGTCAAGCTCCACAAAGGATGGCTCAAGCACTGATGGGATATTTTGAAGGAGCTTATTCCTTAGATTTAGGATTGTCCCCCGAGTCGGTTGGAGGGGATGGTTAACATTGGAGGAGTTAGGAGTTCGAGATTTAATTTATAACTTCTAAATTTTTTAATATACTTAAAATTATATTTAAATATTTTTTAAATATTTGTTATTTATTTGAATACTTGTTAGGCTACCTTCCATCAGAATCTAAAGAAGCGGGCAGCCCAGGAGTATACGCACGCTCTCAACTATGAGTCTATGGCTAGTCATATGCATAGAGAGGTAGTAAATTCTAAATCTTACTAGATAAATTAAATTAATATTTTATTATATTTCTAATAAGCTTGTCTATTGTTATAGCTGATGAGAGATGGGATAATGTCCAGTCATAGCGAGATCTTTTGATCCTGCCATACAGATAAGAAGGGCAAGTCGATGAATGCCACGATCAAAAAAAATTTTGTAAGTAATAAATATATTAGTATGATTAGTATTATAGCATTTCTTATAAAATTTTATTTAAATTTATAATTATAGGAGCAGTTAGATGTACTTGCAAGCAAGGGCCTGGATATCTCTAGCCCCTATGACCATTTATCTCAGGTCTTGGGGCTTGAGGACTCTAGGAGAAATCGATGCAAGCCCTGATAAGTAACATAAATTCATCAGTAAAATATTAATTTAATAATTAATTTATATTTATTTTAAATAATTAATAATTAATTTATATATATTTTTAAGAAATTAATATTTTTATTAATTAAAAGTTAATTAAAAATAATAAAAGTAAAAAAATAGAATATTATTATCAGTAAATAGAGTTTATTTTTTTGGTCATAATGAAATAAATTTAGAGTAAAATAGAGTTAAACAAATCTAATATAAATTTTTAAAGAAAAAAAGAAAAATGACACAATCGACTCATCAAGCCAAGCTGGTGAGCCAAGCCAAGCCATGCAGCAGCAAGCCACCAAGCCAGCCAAGCCACCCTATGAGCCGTTGATGTCAGCATGACGTTAGTTTTATCGTGGCTCATGGTAAACCATTAAGTGAGGGCATTCTGGTAATTTTGCAAGTCAAACGTATGTTGATTGGTCTAGGCTTACGATGCGGTTGGTCTACGATGGTCCATGGGCATAATTTTGCATGATCTAATGGCTGAGGTTGATTCCAGTCTAGATCCAATGGCTGTGGTGTTTTCTGATTTGATTAAGGAGTATGCTAACCTTCTTTGTGTGATTCAACGATCGTGAGCCTCCTGGTGATGATCCAACGGTTAGACCTTCTTCAAAACTAGATCCAATGGCTATTATAGTTTTTCGATGCTGATTCAATGATCCAAAGGTTCATCTGATGGCCAGATCTCCTCCATCAAATGCGATCAGATGGCCAGAATAAAATCCAACTCGATCTCGACTTATAGACACTATTTTTGGCATTTTTTGGACCATTGAATTCCCATCTGATGGGTGAACTTCACAGAACCTCCTAGGGCGCATCTAGATAGTATTTTAATCCAATTTTCACTAAGATTTCTCCATATTTGCTAATCAAAACTGCTCTATAGTCCCATATTGCCTACAAAGAAGATATCCAACCCTCCAACAGCTATAAATAAGATCCCAGGCCTCCAAAAAAAGCTGTCTTCAATCATGAGAAAGCTACGATCTAGGGTTGGAGCCATGCTTGGGTTAGAGGCTGCTTCAAGGCAGTGGGTACTGCGAAGAAGAGCTGTCTCCTATGCCATCTTCATGCCAATGCCAATTCAAGATCAAGATCAGCTACTTTTAATTTTTTTATTTTCTTTTTTAAATTTTATTTATCTAAATTCTTAAATTTTAATTAATATAAATTTTATTTTTATGTACTTTAAATTTTAGCTTTTTATTTTTAATTATAATTTAATTTTTATATTTTGATTTTATTGCTCTTTATTTTTATTACAAGTAGATGCTAAGATCTAACTAGTAGATCTTAGTACCAAGTTTATCTTTATGCACCTTTTAAATTCTACTTTTTATTTATAATTTTATTTTTTGACTTTAATTTTTTTTTCTAAATCTTTTTTTATAAAAATCAAAGAATTGAAAACTAAAACATTGCCTTCTTTGTGGATTCGACCCAACTCATTGCTTTCTACCTATTTTTTAATTGATTTAAGAAATCAAAATTAAACTGATAAATACGGTGTCTTAACGACAACATCGCGATCTATCAAATTTTTTACACCATTTTTGAGGATGGCATGAGTATTAATTTTTTTAAATTTTTTATAAAATAAATTATAAATAAATTTTTAATTTTTTTACTAACATTTCTTATTTATTTAGCAGATAAAAAAAGAACAAAAAGAACAAAAGGATTAGGGCAAGGAGGAAGCTTTCAATCTTATTTGGTGAGATCAATCCTAAATCCTAAAAAAAAATTATTATTTATTTTATTTTTAAATTAATTTTAAAAATATCCGCTTAAACCTAATTAAAAGATTTATAACAAAATTATAAATCCTAACTGCTTGGAGCATCCATCATATTATATTTATTTTTATTTTTAGTGATTGCTGGAGGTAAGATAAGCTTTTTAGAATCCAATTAGTTGCATGCATCTAGTTTAAATTACATAGAACATCTTGCTTGAAAAATTCTTTGTGCATACTTATATTAAACGAACTTAAGGATGGCAACTAATTAAACAACATAAGGTGAAGATTTGATCACCATTTCTTAGCCCATAAATAATCAACCAGCATCCTGTATTGACCTAAATCTTTAATTTTAAAATCAATTAGACATCGACCCTAGAAACTCGAGCTCATTAGGATAAGAAATCCTAAAAGTTAGACTAGATTAGGGTTAGTCGATTTGACTAGTGTCTAAGGTAAGTAGTTCAGGGATAACTGGATCTGAAAAAAGATGGTTTATAATTAGTTCTGTTAGCTTACCTGACCAAGCATAATTGATATCTAAGGCAAGCAATGGGGGACTCCCACCAATCTTGCACTTATCTGACCAGTTGAGTGGTTGATCTTATACTTAGAGGGCTTGAAGGTAACCTTGGCAGTTAGAAGCTATCTAAATCTTGGACAATCCTTAGTTAGGATTATTTACTTAACTTAATTGCTAACCAACATTAAATCTAATTAAACCCTAATTCCTCTCTCTCTCTCTTCTTAGCTCTAGAACTCCTTAAGATTTCTTCTTTATAACTCTTTTCTCTTTTTTTTCTCTTTCTCCACCAAAAATAAAATAAATTAAATTAAATTAAATTAAAATAAATTAAAAATAATAATAAAAAATTAAAATAATAAAAAATTAAAAAAATAATAAAATAATAAAAAATATAAAAAATAATTAAAAAATTAAAAAAAAATTTGAACCACACGTTAGGATTGTACTAGTACATGCACGATAGAAGATTATTTGTTTTATCTAATTTAACCCAATTATAAAATTGAATGGCTGAATCATATTAAATCTAATAATCAAATAGTTGGAAATTTTAGAGAACCACCTAGGCAGATGAAGAAATATTTTATTTCTTCCATCTATAACCCATCAATTTGCATTCAGTTACTTGATATTCATGTTATCCACTATGAGATCAAGCCAACCACAATCCAGATGCTCCCATCTTTCTATGAAAATAACAATGAAGATTCTTATAAGCATCTGGATAAATTTTTAGAAATCTGTTCTACGGTGAGAATTCAAAATTTAACTGAGGATGCCCTTAGACTAATTTTATTCTTCTTTTCATTGAAAGACAAAGCCATGTACTGGCTTGGTATAATAGAAAGACCAATTAAAACTTGGACTGAATTACAAAATAAATTTCTTAAGAAATTTTATCCCATAGACCGAATCGACATTATGAGGCAAACTAGCACTGGATTTGCTCAGCTTCTAGGAGAATAAATTTACGAGTCATGGGAGAGACTTAAGAAACTTATTAGCAAATGCTCACACCATGGTCTGTTTAAGTAGCAAATAGTTCGAGCTTACCATGAGGATTTAGGAGATCAATATAGATAGATGGTAGATGCATCCTATGGAGGTATATTCATGAATAAAAGTGAGGATGAAGCCTATGCTTTATTTAAAATTCTAAGTGAAAACTCAATAAATTATGTTTCGTTATCCTTCTACCAAAAGCGGGCAGGGATCTACGAATTCAAATATCCAGAATCTAGTTCTAAGGCTGACTCAAATTTGATAAATAAAGTGAACCTTCTTATCTAGAAATTAGATTAAGTCCTAATCCTAAGTCAACAATCTTCTGCACAATACACATCATCCTTTAATTATTAGGAGATTTGTTCAATCTATGCTAGCCCAACCCATTACGTAAGTGAATGTCCTATGGCTACCCAATTTTCATCTTTCATCCAAGAATAAGTTTAAGCTGTACAAGACTACTCCAATCTAGTTAATAACCCATTTTTAAATTTACAAAATCTAGATTGGAGGAACCATTCTAATATTTCTTAGATACCCCAACAGACTTAAGCTAAAGCCTAAATTCCACCTATTCAAAATTATCAAGATAAGCCCCAATCCCAAAATTATGCCTATTATAGAGGTTAGCCTAGTCAGTCCATCCATCTATCATATTTTGATCAGCCATCATATCCACCTCCTCAACTGACCTATCTAGTTGATGATAGATTTAATCAACTTTAATAATTAATCCTACCTCAACAATAATCCATCATCAGGCTAGAAGCTCAAATAGGATAATTAGCTAAGTTTAACATGAGGAGAGAACTAGGTCAATTATCGAGTCTACTAATTTTAAATCTTATAAACAATCCACTTATTATCCACCAACCAACTGGACCTAATTATCAATCCAATGCCCCACCTAAGGATCCCCATCTAGAGAATGTCAAAGTAATTTTTGAACTTAAAAGTTATAGAATTCTTATGGACCCATAGGTAGAAGAGGCTAGTACTGATGCTAACCAAAATAAAAATATAAAAGAGAAGGTTAGTACTAAAGCTAACTGCATAGAAGATCCTGAGCTTGGAACTAGTACTAATGCTAGTTCTAATTTAAATAAGATAGATGAAGGAAAAAGAAGAATGGATGATTTATCCAAGATCTATAAATCTGAAGTCTTATTTCCTTCAACCCTAAAAGTCAGTTCTTCTTAAAAAAATCAAGGGGTATACAATGGAAAGCCAATGGAGTTATTTAAACAAGATTATATTAATTACTTTTAAAATTAAACCCGCCTTTAGACATCCTTCTAGTATCCATTGCATCAAACTTATCTCCTAATACAAAAACTCAATATATGAGTATTTTAGAAGAATAAATAGGAGAAATTCCTGACAAACAAGGTTTTGAGAATGGGATCACAAACTATCTTCCCATAATTTAAAATTAATATATCAATAAAGGGATCATAAACTATCTTCCTGAGATTGGCAATCTAAAACCATTAGAATTTATCAATCTAATATTTGATATGGGATAAATAAGCTACCTTATGTCTAGCTAAAGATAGTAAATTTAGTGCTTATTGGAAGGCAACCCAATATTTAATTTTTTATCTAATTTATTTTTTTAACTTATTTTTTTATCATATTTTAAATAAAATTGGAGGGAGATCTAGATTTTTAAAGGTATATGCTGGACCACGAAAATATATTAAGTCAGGTGTATTCTTTTCCATTGTTTATTACACCTTTCATTTTTCTTCTCCATTAAGGATAATGTCGATTAAGTTAGGAAAGAGAATAATAAAATTTTTAAAATTTTTAAGTCTTCGAAAAAGTTAGTATTTAGTATTTAGACATCCGATTATGCTTAAAAATCAAGTTGAACTAAGCATCTTTAAATGAAAATTGATACATAAATTAGAAAATTTATGAGATATTGAGGGATCAAGTATTAAAAAAATTCAATAAAGAGTTAAGTCTAGAATATAAATAATTTTTTTTAGTACTTCTGATTTTTTCTACCAGCATCAAAGAAAAGTTTACGTTCTATGGGCTTGTGTAGGATAACTATATATTTTTTCATATAAAAAAATTATTATAAAATAAAATTATTTTTAAGTACTTCTCACTATGTAACCAAGCCGTTTTGCCTAAGCAAGCATGGAGTTTCACATCAAGAGGTAGGAAGGATAAAAGAAACTTGTTGTAAAGCTAGTCTTAACTCATAGTCTATTTGATTTGAGCTAGTAAGCCCAAGGGGTATTTTATACCTAGTGCCCTAAAGCCAACTGATTTAGGAGTCATTGACTCTGAACTTGCTATATGAATCAAATAGAAAGCTAAAAAAATTAAGGCACTAAATAATGGTATAATATTAAAAAATATATACATATATTAATTTTTTATTGAGTTATCGGGTCTCGTTGTCTAAGTAAGTAATAATATTTATGTCAAAAAGTGGGCAATGTGAATAAAAAAATTTAATAAATGAAGGGCAAAAGTAGCAATACACTTGCCTGTATAAAAGTTAGATGATTCAAAAATAAAGGTAGGGATAATTCAGAAAAAGTTTAAAAAAATTTGATATTCTTCACTTAATTTTTATATTGGTAAGTACTAATACTCTAATGATATACCTCATTTATGCACTACTGAACATCAATGCCCATTTTAAAAATTATTTTGATAAAATTCAAAACTCTAAAGTTAAAAGATATCTAGAACTAAATTTTTTCTTTACTCAACGATGATAAAAAGTTTAAGTTGGAGGATGTGATAAGTACCATAAATTCATCAATAAAATTATTAATTTGATAATTAATTTATATTTATTTTTAAAAATTAATAATTAATTTATATATATTTTTAAACAATTAATATTTTTATTAATTAAAAAATTAATTAAAAATAATAAAATTAAAAAAATATATTATTATAAATAAAAGAAGCTTATTTTTTTATCATAATAAAATAAATTTAAAGTAAAATAGAGTTAAAATAGATTCGATATAAATTTAAAAAAAATAAAAAAAGAAAAATGGCTCGGTCGGCTCGTCAAGCCAAGCCAGCGAGCCGAGCCGAGCTAAGCCATGTGCTAGCAAGCCACCAAGCCACCCTATGAGCCACTGATGTCAGTATGACATCAGTTTTATCGCGGCTCATGATAGACCTTTAAGCGAGGGCATTCTGGTAATTTTGCAGGTCAAATGCATGTTGATTAGTCTAGGCTTACGATGCGGTCGATCTATGGTGGTCCATGGGCACAGTTTTGCAGGATCTAATAGTTGAGGTTGATTCCAGTCTAGATCCAATGGCTTGGTGCTTTTCAATTTGATTAAGGAGTCTACTAGCCTTCTTTGTGCGATCCAACAGTCGCGAGCTCTCCTGGCGATGATCCAATAGTCAGATCTCCTTCAAAACTCGATCTAACAACTATTATAGGCTTCCAACACTGATTCAATGATCCAAAATTTCATCTGACGATCAGATCTCCTCCATCAAGCATGATCGAATGGCTAGAATCAAATTCATCTCGATCTGGACTTATAAACACTAGTTTTTGGCATTTTTTTGGACCATTGGATTCCCATTTGATGGATGAACTTCACAAAACCTCTCAGGATGCGTCCAAACAATCTTTTAATCTAATTTTCATCAAGATTTCTCCATATTTCCTGATTAAAACTTCTCTATAGTTCCATATTACCTACAAAGAAGATCTCCAGCCCTCTAACACCTATAAATAAGATCCCAGGCCTCTAGGAAAAGCTATCTTTGATCGTGGAAAAGCTACAGTCTAGGATGGGAGCCATGCTTGGATTAGAGGCTGCTTCAAGGCAATGGATGCTATGAAGAAGAGCTATCTCCTATACCATATTCATGCCAACGCTGATCCAAGATCAAGATTAGTTGCTTTTAATTTTTTTTTCTTTCTTTCTAATTTTATATATCTAAATTTTTAAATTTTAATTAATATAAATTTTATTTTCATGCATTTTAAATTTTAACTTTTTTTTTAATTATAATTTAATTTTTATACTTTAATTTTATTACTCTTTAATTTTATTGCAAGTAGATACTAAGATCTAACTAGTAGATCTTAGTACCAAGTTTATTTCTATGCACTTTTTAAATTCTACTTGTTATTTATAATTCTATTTTCCAACTTCAATTTTTTTTTAAAATCTTTTTTTTATAAAAATCAAAGATTTCAAAACTAAAATACTTTCTTCTCCATGGATTCGACCTGACTCACTGCTTTCTACCTATTTTTTAATCGATCTAAGAAGTTGGAATTAAACTAATAAACATGAGGTCTTAATGACAACATCATGCTCTATCAAGCCCAAACATATGCCGATGAGCTATTGATCTGGATCGAGCATCTCTTCACATGCTTTCGGTGTCGTCAATGTTGGAAAATATATCCTAAAGCCAATCATCTAGGTTATAGATGGTTGAGCTAAATGTAATTATATTTAAATTATTAATGAATAAAATTATTTTTTTGGCATATTCATCACTTACATATTTTTGTAATAAACTCTTCTATGATGAAGTTCTTAGGACTATTTAGACTTGATGAAAAAGAATTTATCATTTAGTCCTCAAATGTGTTTGCAACCAAATGATTCGTTGTTATCCAGGATGACAACGTATCGAGTGTAGGTCATTGTGTGTCATATATGTTGGTTGTCCTCTTAACCAAGAAGTATAGAGATACTATTATGGCATACAGGTGAAGTGTAGGGATACATTTCACTGAACATGATCCAACTACAAAGCTCTCTACTGTTAAGAGTTGCTCATGAAGGATATGGGTATAAGTGTCCCTTAGATCTGAGATCACCATGGTGACCTGCAAGCAACTCACTGTACTTAGGTATTGAACTACCTAGATTTTTAATTCAGTGATGGAAGGCTACTGGGTGCAATCAAGTACTTGGCTTGTCGATATGTGAGTCAAGATGAGATTGACCCCTCCAAGTGTTAGAGCAAGTGCATTGCTGTATTTCAATTTAGCAAATCTTCGGCTAGGATAGTCCATATGATGGATGCTAAATTTTGAAATATACTGTGAATGAATTTTAGGATTGACAGTAAACCCTAAATCGTCCTTTGAGCCTCGAGGTCAAGGGGTTGAATTATATAGTAATCATATGCCACAAGTTCATCGATGTTGCATTGTAATTATTTGACCTATCCAAACATCGGATACCATTACTAGATGGTCACATCGATTGATATAGAAAATTAGTTTCTATGCTACCAACTTAGGATTCGAACCTATGGGGTCACACACAATAAGAGTTTCTACCTAATCTGATAGCTAATATTGAGTCTCGATGATCTAAGACTCTATGGTCAAGAGTCCTACTGGATTGAAACTCTATGATCAAGAGTCTCACTAGACTGAGGCTCTGAGTCCTTCATGTTTGGGACTCTCTGATCGAGAGTCCTGATGACCTGAGATTCTGTGGTCAAGTGTCCCACTGGACTGGGACTCTATGGTCAAGAGTCCCACTAGACTAGAACACTATGACCAAGAGTCCTAATGGACTAGGACTTTGAGCTCTACTCATTTAGAACTCTCTGATCAAAAGTTCTACTGGTCTGAGACTTTATGATCATGAGTTTGATTCATTTGGGACACTAGATTCAAGAGTCCCACTGATTTGGGATACTTCAGAAGTTTCACGTTGATGGAACTCTATTGTTCGATAATCCATCTGATTTGGACTTAGATATTTTTTAAAAGAATTAATTAGCAATTCAATTACTAATTAGCTCAATTTGATTAAGCAATGAGGATTCGATCAAGTTTGATTGAATTTGATTCAATTGGGTTTGATCCGATCAGGTCATGAGATGACCTAATCGCTATGGGAGTTTTGACCTTGATTTGATCAGAACTTGAATCTAATTAATTTTTAATTTGATTATGATTTTATTGGATTAGGCTAAGCCTAATTTGGTTGGGTTTAATCTGATCTAATTGGATCTAGATTAATTAGTTTGGTTGAAACCAGTTAGGACCAAGTCAAATAAAGTTTGAATTCAAACTCTCCCATTAACCCACCATTTTTGATTTTTCTACTCTTGTTCCATGCCCAAAATTTTGTACGTAACTTTTCTATCACCCAGAAGGTTTTTGCACCCCCTCTCTTATCTACTTTTGACCCAGTCTAAGGGTTAGACCGGTTCAAAGTAAGTTGAGTTTTGAATTCAACTTAGTTTGTTGGATGTTGGAACCAATCCAACCTTATCTGCTTTCCATGCCCTCTCTTTTGTTTGTCGAATATTTTTTGAAGAAATAAAAATGTGTGCATGTAGAAGGAGAGTCCTTCTACATGTTAAAAATATGGGAGGGGGCGTTGGATAAGGATAAGAGGCTCACTTGATTTTTGAAATCAAGTGAGTGATTAAAACCTCCCAACCACTTGACCCTTATCTCTTTCCATGCATTTTTCTCATGGTATTCATGTCAATAAATTATGAGACTTTTTATGCATGCATAAGAAGGGGTTAGCATTATGTGATAAAAATTTTAAAATGATTGGGCATTAGTTTTGGATAAAGAAATCTTGGAGTGAAGGTGAGTAGGGTCCTGCAACACTTTACTTTTTCCTCATGCCTCTCTTCTCTTCTGATTTTCACCCCTAAGGATACCCAATTTTTCGATATGATCTAAATGGAGTTTATAGATTTGAAAGTCATCTTTCCATAAAAATTATTTCGTAGAAAAACTTCATATAGAGAGGGCGTGATAGGACTTTTAGTGTGTTAGGATTTTTGGGCCAAGTGAAATCCTAGATTTGGGAATCAGGATTCGAATGGAGAGATCGAGTGCTGTGATCATTGGATTGCCACCAAATTTGAAACATTTCTTTATCATCCTCTAGTATTTATGTTCTAATTTTTTAGAGTATCTAAAAAATTAGAAAGTATATGATCAATTGGATCGATCATAATCAGCCATTGAAGGCCCTAGCGAGGAGTTAGCACTCTAGTGGGGCTGATCGGGATCAGGAGCTCCATGCAGACCAACCATAGAGGTCAGACATATGTGCAGCTATGGTGTGATACTAGAGCATTATCCAGTGGATTTAGATTATGGTGATCAACTACCCACAAAAATATATTATGTTCTGAACAGATAGATGTAGTAAAGAGTTTGCTGCATAGTTTTATTTTTAGATCTATATGAATGCATGCATATTGTGTTTAGATCCTTAGTGTAGAACTTAATATTTTGATATGATCAAAAATTAATTAATTAAATTAATTAATTTTTTACTATATTTTAGCTATTTTCAAAAATTTTTTTGAAAGTAGCACTGTAAACCCTATATTGCATCCTTCAAATGGTATCAGAGCATAGGTTCTCTAAATATGATATGCTTGCATAATTAGATTAATAATTTAGATTTGATCTAAATATTAATCTAATATTTTGATTAATTAGATCTAAAAATTAAAATCAAGGTCGCACAGACTGTAGGTTGTCCTACTGTAGGATTTACTCTCTACAGTGCAAAGGTTGTCTTTGTACGTGCTTGATCTTATAGTTGATCATAAAATTTTTAGATTAGATCTAATTTTTTATGATATGTTAAATTAGGCTTTAATCTGATTTTTTATTATGAATGCATGTTTAGATAGGATCTAAAGTTTGATTCATGATTTAGTATTATGTAGTATACATAGTTTCAGATTAAATCCTACAACTAGTATTGTTTGTGAATTGAGCCAATTCAGTTTTAAAATGAGTCGACTCAATTGGTGAACAACGCTAAGTTATAAAGAACCTTTCAAAATTTAAAAATTATTTTTGAAATATGGAACCCCAACCCATCAGTCCAAAACTTAATTAAAGAAATTAAGTATTGTTCATAGGGTCTAGAATTATGAATTAAGATCCTAAGATAAAGGCATAAGACTGTGAATTAAAGGGTTAGATGAATTAGGTTCATTAATTAAGTTAGACCTAAGATTAGTTAAAAAATATATATTAATCTAGAGTAATTGATCAAATCTGACCAAGTGTTGTATTAGATTAGGTCAAGGACACTCTAGAATCAACTCCAATAGTTGTAGTTGGATGAGTCCATGTCTTTAACAAGACCAAAATGGACTTAATTCATGGCTATGCGGTTAAGCCCGAAATTGCTAGGTTGATCAGATTAAACCTAATTAATCGATTGATGTCTAAGATAAGTTTGGCAGTCTAGACCAGTGGTTTTTAATTGGAAGCTACTCGCACTAATTCGATCTTTGATAAGTTAATGGCATATCCCTTCCACTGATCTCACTTACCTGGCCAACATGGTTGAATGGTGATGATCCATTCCATTGTCTAACTTTACTATCATCTGGAGGGATAATCTCTGAAGGAAAATCCTGATTTTCCGGTCCAGGTTCGTTCAGATCTGATCAGATCAAGAGATATATTTCAAAAAAATTTTCTCTTTGATCTAATCAGATCTTGATATGTTTCAGATCTGATTCTTATTATTTTAATAAATAAAATAAAATAAGATAAATTAAATCAAATTTAATTTACCTGATTTGGGTAATCCTATTACCCTGTTGATGATCCTGTTTGCAGCGGAAGGTTCTGGATCTAGCCACGCAAGCGCCTGGCCTCTACCGGTATCCACTCGGGTTGGATCTGGAGATCCTCTTCTTCTCTATCACATCCTCCAAAAATCAGATCTGGATCTGATCTGGAGGATCTTCAAAACTCCTTTTGAAGATCAGCAGTCGTCCTTTGCAGCAGCGCAGCCTTCTTGCTTTTGATCGCCTTTCTTTGATCTGGAATCGCACCAACCAAGGTCCAAAACACTTTTGGACGTGGAGAGGAGAGGGAGAAGGTGGGTTTGGCATGGAGGAAGGAGGGGAGAGGCAGCCTTGGGGCATGGGAATTGATTCTCTTTTCAATCTTTAATTTGAGTTGGGCGCAGGGTCTTATTTATAGACTAAGCTGATCCAACTCCTCTTCTTCCCAACCAATCACAACCCTTTGTGAAATCAGATCTAAATCTGATTGGTGGGAATAGAGTCCCCTGGATTCCTCCTTAGAGGGTGCCTAAGACCAGTCAAAGTTGGTTCTTAGTAGAACTCTAATTGGAATCCAAAAAGGAGATGGAGTCCTTGTCCAACAAGGACTCCTAGGCGCCTCCAACTTGGGCACACGCCAAGGGTGGCGTGCGCCCTTCTCCTTGCCAGGTTCTGGCAGGGGGACAGGCCCCCACCAGCTCTCCAATAGGTGCATGACATGTGGTCAAAAGTCAAAGTGTCAATGGTCAACGTTTGACCAGTCAAAGGTAGACTTTTGACCAAAGTCAAAGAACAGAAATGGCAGGTGACCAAAAATGGCAGGTAATGTCTTACAAAATAAGACAACCTATTTCTGACTTGGACAACCTCCAGTCAGACCATATGAAGGCCTCTGATTGAGCACAAACTCCTTTGGCTCAGTCAGGACAACTTATTTATGATAGTAAAAGAAGAACGTTAGGTTCAATCGAGTGCTAGCACGATTTTCCTTGAACCTAATTGAATCTCATTCAGATCAATTGAACTAGATCAGTTCAATTGATGATCACCAGATTCAAACCCTTGTTTGTGTGACCCAGTTAGGTTCAGTTCTGTATGGTAATGGGATATGTCATGATCTCTATCATCGACATCATCGAAACTCCTTTCGATGGATCAGAACTCTTCTGATTCGAACAGCTAGAATGATCGATCATCTAAATCATTCTAATTGCTCCCAAAATCCACCAGTGACACCTAGCAGTATATGGTGGCAACCCATCAGAGCTGAATGCGAACCTCTTGGTGCAGCTACCTGTGTGATTAAGTTCTTCTATCTTGAGCCCCGATCAGATTAGGGTTAAGGTGAACTCGTCAAACCCTAGTCTCTGTCATATGATGTAATCATTCGATTCGAGTCCAATGTGAAAATCTAAATAGAAACTCTTTCTATTATTTCACTCTGCCATGGCCATGGGCTTCTGGACTTGATTCTCATGATCATCATAGGGCTGCTCCTCTACCACCGAGGTAGATAGATTCCATCTTGATGCAATCCAGTTCCTACAATGAACATGCTATAGCCAACATACACCTCAGGGTTCCATATGGCTAGGAGACCGAGTAATGGTGTAGTCAAACTATAACACCCTCAAGGTGAACTGCCGATGCATCTCAGGTCAAAGAACCAGACACACTACTGCAGCATCGAGTCAGTCATTGACGAGAAGGTAGACTTCCCTAATGACTACTCGAGGTGGTCACGCTCAGTGCCCTCGTTCTCTAACGAGTACCTGTACTCTCGCTCCGGTGTCTCCACACCGTAGACTCAAGACTCATCTACTAAAGAGAAGCGATTGTACACCAACCTTCCGGATCAATCACCATCCTCGTGATGATCCTATGGTCGGGAGCATTTTATGAGTTAATAATGATTATTCATGTCTTAAATTTTCAACTCTTGAAAATATGAATTATCATTACCATTAACTCAAAGGATGTATCACAGACACTAAATACACATATGTGATAGAAAATAACCCATTTTATTGATTATAGTCAAAATTATAATTTTGCCCCTAGAAGTGTATTACAAGTGTCAGCCAATTCTGGCTTCTAGGGCACATATATCTAACAATCTCCCACTTGTCCTAAAGCCAATTGGCTACAAGTCTAAGTCCCATCTTCTCAAGGTGGGCTTCGATCTTCTGCTGGCCCAACGGCTTTGTAAGTGGGTCTGCCACATTATCTGTGGAGTTGACTCTCTTGACCTCAACGTAACCCTTCTCGAGGTAATCGCGGATGAGGTGGTATCGCCGCTCAATGTGCTTGGACTTCTGGTGAGACCTCGGCTCCTTAGCAAGGGCTATGGCGCCATTGTTGTCGCAGTATAGAGGAATGGCATCTGATGGCATTACTCCAATTTCTGCAGCAAACTTCTTGTACCAGAATGCTTCCTTCGCAGCCTCTGATGCAGCGATATATTCTGCTTCCATGGTGGAATCTGCTATCACAGTTTGCTTGAAACTCTTCCAGCTGACAGCACCACCATTGCACACAAACAGACTCCCAGATGTCGACTTTCGATCATCTATATCGGACATGAAATCCGAGTCTGTGTATCCCTGGACTTGGAGTTCTCCATTACCAAAGACCAACATCATATCCTTAGTTCTTCTCAAGTACTTAAGGATACATTTCACAGAAGTCCAGTGTTCTTCTTCACCTGGATTTGACTGATATCTGCTTGTGACACTCACAGCATGGGCTATATCAGGTCGTGTACATAGCATGGCATACATGAGGCTCCCTATTGCAGAAGCATAAGGGATCTTGCTCATGCGTTCTATTTCCTCAGGTGTGCTTAGGCACATCTTCTTGGAAAGATGAATACCATGTCTGAAGGATATTAATCCCCTCTTAGAGTTTTCCATACTAAATCTCTTTAGTATTTCTTCTATATACATCTTCTGTGAAAGTCCTAGCATCCTATTTGGTCTATCCCTATAGACCTTAATTCCTAGAATAAAGGATGCTTCACCTAGATCTTTCATGGAGAATTTCTTGGACAACCATAATTTCACTGTCGTCATCATAGGAATATCATTTTCAATGAGGATGTCATCCACGTACAGTACGAGAAAGACAATAGCGCTTCCACTGACCTTTTTGAAGACACATGATTCCTCATCATTCTTTATGAAATCAAATATTTTGATCACATCATTGAAACGAGTGTTCCATCTCCGAGATGCTTCCTTAAGTCCATATATGGACCTTTGCAGCTTGCAAATCTTGTGATCAGTATCACTGGATGTGAAACCTAGCGGCTATTTCATATAGATATCTTTCTTAAGATATCTATTTAAGAACGCTGTTTTCACGTTCATTTGCCATATTTTATAATCGAAATAGGCTACAACGGCAAGCAATATGTGGATGAATTTTAGCATAGCCACTGGTGAAAAGATATCCTGAGAGTCAATGCCTTCGCGTTGACTATAATCTTTTGCTACTAGTCTAGCGTTGAATGTCTCCACTCCCATCTGCACCAATCTTTCTCTTGAAGATACATTTACACCCAATAGATACTATACCTTTTGGTGGATCTACCAAGGTCCAGACTTGGTTTGAGAGCATCGAGTCAATTTCTGACTGCATTGCCTCTAGCCATTGCTCGGAGTCGATATCTGATATTGCCTCATTGTAGGTTTCGGGATCATCACCATGAGCACCATTACCTACGAGGAATATTTTCTCTACGTCCTCTGACATAATACTTAGGTATCTTTCAGGAGGACGAAAAACTCTTTCCGATCTACGAGGTGGAGGAGGTAGTGTTCTTATTGGCTCAACCTGATTTGGTTCCAATTGGTCCATAGCTCGTTGTTCTTGTGAGACTTTCTCATCAAGCTTAATCTGCTTTCCAATGCCGCTATCTTGAATAAACTATTTTTCAAGAAAGATGGCATGTTGACTCATAATCACATTATGGTCTTCTAGAATGTAGAAATAGTATCCTAGTGACTCTTTAGGATATCCTATGAATCGAGCTCTGAAGGACCTAAACTCTAACTTGTCCGCTTGTTGTCTTTTGACATGAGCCGAACAACCCCAAATTTTGAGATGACTCAGACTTGGTTTCTTACCATGCCATATCTCATATGGTATGATAGGAATAGTCTTAAAGGGAACCCTATTCAGTAGATAAATTAAAGTTAACAATGAATGTCTCCAAAGGAAATCAGGAAGGTTTGTGAAGCTGATCATGGATCGAACCATATCTAATAGGGTCCGATTTCTCCATTCTGAAACTCCGTTGAGTTGAGGTATTCCTGGTGGAGTCCATTGAAAGACTATGCCATTTTTCTTGAGATGGTCTAGGAATTCCTAGCTAAGGTATTCACCTCTTCGATCTGATCGAAGAACCTTAATAGGTTTTCTAGTTTGTTTTTCTACTTCATGTCTGAATTCTTTGAACTTTTCAAAAGCTTCAGACTTGTGTCTCATAAGATACACATACCCATACCTAGATAGATCATCGATAAAGATAATGAAGTAGACAAAATTGCCTCTAGCCGGCACATCAAATGGGCCGCACACATCAGTATGTACTAGGGCAAGGAGGTCTGTGGCCCTTTCCCCGTGTCCTACAAAAGGGAGTTTGGTCATTTTGTCTTGAAGACAAGATTTGCAAGTTGGATATGACTCGAAAGTCAATGGACTCAATAGCTCATTTTTCTTCAATTTGTTGATTTTATCTTCTGCTATATGACCTAATTTCAAGTGCCATAGATACCTTTCATTTGGACTATCCCTAGGTCGTTTGGCATTCACGTTTTGCTCGATAGTTAGAATAGGTACATCAATATGTAGTTGATATAGACCATTAATAAGAAAGCCATTTGCAATTTTATTTCTTTCATAAAGAATATTATAATGGTCCTTAAAGAAGGTAATCACATAGCCTTCTAGTGCTAAGGATGAAATAGAAATCAAATTCCTACTAGCTGCAGGCACATAATAACAGTCTTTCAAAACTAAGTCTAAACCAGATGGTAATTGAAGAGGATATGTTTCCAACGCCACTGCAGCAACTCTTGCTTCATTATCGATGCGTAGGATCATGTCTCCATCCCTCAACCTCCTGCTATCCTTAAGACCATGCATGGAAGTGCGTAGATGAGCACTAGAACTAGACTCAAGCACCCAACTGGATGCAAAAGAAATCATAAGGTTAGACTCAATAACGAGCATACCTCCAGAAGGACCTTTCTTCTTGTTCTTCAGGGTGGCCAGGTAAGTAAAATAGTTCTGCTTCCAGTGGCCGTCACTGTTGCAATGGAAACACTTTTCTTTGGCAGCGGCTTTCATCTTCGGCTCTGCCTTCTTTTTCTTTGCTCCTTCCACCTTTTGCTTTTTTGCAGATTTTTTTTTCTTTCCATAAGACTTTCTTTTGGATGAAGTCCGTTCCATAGCAAGAATTGAGCCTTTAGAACCTTTCATAGAAAGCTCAGCGATAACCAGCATGTTCATTAATTTGACCGAGGAATTTTAAAGTTTATGCATGTGGTAATTCATGATGAATTATCCATATGCATCAGTCAAGGATTGTAGAATAATATCATTCTGCAGATCCAAGTCTAACTTTACATCGAGCTTCTCAAGCTCTTTCATGTCCTTGATCATCGTCAGACAGTGATCTTGGACTGACTGTCCATCATGCATCTTAGCCTTAAAAAGTCATTTCATGACTTGATACTTGGCTGCACGACTCTGTTCACCAAACATCTCTTGTAGGTGAGCCAACATTTAGCAAGCAGTCCCAATATCTTCATGTTGGCGTTGGAGCTCATCAGACATCGAGCCCAACATGTAATATCTAGCCTTATTATCTTCGTCTATCCATTTTTCTAGAGATGCTCTCTATTCAGTGGATGGATGGGCTAGTAAGGTGGAAGGGTCCTGGTCCAAAACATGGGTTAACTTCTCGAAACTCAAAATGATTTTGTAGTTCCTGAGCCAATCTTTATAATTAGGTTCGGTCGGTCTATGTGTGTCCAGGATACGTGCTAATGGATTGGACGTAGATATTTTCCTATAGAGAGTCAAAGATTCTAATTAGATACTATAATTATGATTTGACCAATTTGTTTAGAAATTTTATTTTTAAACAAATTAGCTCCCACTATTTTCTCAGATCCCTACACTCCCTCTGTAGAGATGCGAAAATCTCTATGATTAATGATTTCTAGTGGGTGGTGCGGTCTCACCAATTGACTCATCACCTCACCTAACAGTTATTAGTGATGGGTTAGGCAATGAGTGAACAACTCTTGTTCAATGATTCTCTAATCATGTTGTACCCAAACTTGATCTCTAATTCATGAATCTCATCGTATCCAAAATATTGATCCCACTCCTTAGTTAAGTCAGACCC